>MNCL01000238.1:0-42904 GCA_001932985.1 Proctacanthus coquilletti
TTAGTAAACAATTAGCACTCGCGATTTTACCGTTATCTAAAGAGAAATTTCACAACACATTTCGATTATAAATTCTTATTATCACAATTTCACACTTTTCCACTGGAATTATTTAATAGAGACATTTATAACACGATTACACAAATCCACAATAATTTCAAGCATTTTATTCAAATTTAAAATTACTAGCGATTCACTGAGGCCCCACTGCATGCGATTCGAGTTGCGAAAGGACTAAATGAACGCGGAATGTTGCAGAAACAAAAGCCGTTACGAATGGTGCATTTTGAAATCGGTGAACGCTGCAAGAGAGAACAGTGCGAATGAATTCCGAATGCTGCTCGAGAACTGGGAAATTAACAGAAGTTGTTGCTAGCAACATTCGGAATTCATTTGCAGTTTTCTCTCCTGCAGCATTCACCGGTTTCAAATTGTAACTTTCGTAACGGTTCCCATTCTTCAACATTCCGCGTTCATTTAGTTCTTTCGCATTTCTAATCGCATGCAGTCGGGCCTCAGTGCGTCGCTAGTGTTTTTAAATTTAAGTAAACTGCGTGAAATTATTGTGAATTTGTGTAATCTATGAATGTCTCTATTAAGTAATTATTAAATAAATATATTGTGCAGTGAAAAAGTGTGATATTGTGATAATAAGAATTTATAATAGAAATGTGTTGTGCTTTAGATAACGGTGAAACCGCGAGTGTTAATTGTTTACTAATTAAATGCACTTGGGCACGCGTCGCGTTATGGACTTAAATCATCAGGAAATCTGCCAATAATCAACCTTTTTAGGGTGAGTGTGTTTATTATTTTATTTTTAGTAAATTTAACTTAAATAAATTTCAATCAATTGGATAATTTTAAAATTATTTTATCTGAAAAGTAAATAAAGAGAAAAATTATGAATTTCATAATTGTACCGGAAATTTCTCATAATAGAAAATTTTACTTAATGCCACAATAGAAGATTTTAATTGTTTAAAAAAAAAAATGGGATAACATTCTTACTTTAAAATTGCTGAAAAAGAGGGGAAATATCCGAGCTAGAACCAAAAAGTAATATCGACTTAAAATATGTAAAAATTCGCAAAAAAGGGTTAGTGCTCCGAGTAGTTTTTTTACCTTAACTTGGATATTCTACGCCCAATTCGCGAAAGGATTTGTTTTCTGAGCTGTGGAGAAGACGCTTTTTAATTTGATATCCCATTTGCCTGGGTCCGAGGAGTTTGAATTTTTGGCCCCAAAAAATCATAGGCTAACCCCTTGCAATTTTTTCGAAAAATTGACGAAATTTCACATGCCCTTTTTCCGACGCCAAATGAAAGTGAGCCCAGAGAGCTGCTCGGAACACGAGCCCTTTTTTGGCGCAAACGTTTTTAACGCTCTAAATCGAATTTTAAAGATGCTGAAAGTGTGAATTTTACCCTCATTTTGTTACAAATTGTAATATTTTTTTTATATAATTAAATAAAATTCACTACAAAATAAAAGATCTTTTAATTAATTAAAGTACTAAACTGAATTATTTGTAATAAAATTGTTGGGTGGTATTTTCAATCCCAAGTTCCGTTAACCTGTACTATATCTATTTTATTAATTAATTAAAATATTTCCTCAAAATAATAATACTATGAAAAAAGAAGAAATAGAAATAGAAAAGCAAGAAAATAAATCGAATGAAGATCTCTTTTAAAAAGGTTTAATTTTGAACAAATCCCCTCGCTTTTCATGGCCAATAAAATCCACTAAAGAAGCATATAATGCGATTAAATCATTTAAAATTGTTCTTTTAATTGATTTGATTCACATCGAATTTTTCATCCATGAAAAGATATTTATCTACCAGCACCATTCTGATGTCCACTTCCATTGGAGGTGGTGGGTAGGAGAGAATGGCCCGGGAGACTGTTGTTATCACATGTAGAGGAAAAAAAAACAAAAAAATATACAATAAAAATTCTTCTGATCATGCAAATTTTCTAATTTACCCCCCCTCCGATGAAATGATAAAGACATGATAATACACTTGTACCTTTGTTGCATTGATTAGTGTAATAAAATCTTCTGATCCAATTCAAGAGTATCGTTTTTGATTTAATTTTATTTTGTGAACCCTTATTTGATCGTTATGAAAAAAAAAGCAATTAAAATATAAATGAATATAATCAATTTTTTTATTTTTTAAATATTAAAAATAATATTCTATTTTATTGCATTGGCGTTACTTATTTATTTATAATTAAACCTCTCTTAAAAGGTCAATGAACTACCCAAAAACAATTGCAACAATTTTCAATTTTATTTTTTATTTTTATTTTTTTTTGGGATGACCACCTTAAGATATTGCCGTCGTCGTCGTCGTCATTTAGAGGTGTATAAGGATGATTTCATTATTGACATCAGATTGTTTCTCATAAATTGTACTGGGACCAAATTTGAAACCCTTTCTCGTATTTCCCACTACCCTTTTCATAGGCAATAGGCCTATGCTTCAATTTAATCTAAAAATTTATGGATACCTCACAAAGAGTCTCCTCCTCTTCCCCCTCCTGAAGAATATACACGCGTTATAGCCGTGTGCATCTTTTAAGAGGACCCCGAAAAAAAAAAAAAAACTATTATAAAAATTAAGATAAAAAAAAATAAAGAATAGAAAAAAAAACCAACAACAACATAATACGACTTAAGAAAACTGATACAGAGACCATGGGAGGTGAGGAAACCTATAAGGGATATGAATACCTACATTCTCAGGTGTGTTATCTTATTCTTCCTCATAGACAGTTTATAAAACCTGAGACGACACACGCGGATCACGATGATGATGATGACGACCGTGTGGTGTGACGGTTATGGCGACGAATGGTGCATCAATTAGTCCGATTTTTGTGCCTCGCCCCACGTTGTTTTTCGTAACACATTTTCTGATTCATTTCGATTTATTATTGCATCCCATATGGATGTAAAAAAATAAAGAAAAAAAAACAACTTATATATGGATGTTTTCACGCTTTCTTTGTTTTTTTTTTTTTTTTTTTTTTTTTTCTCCTAAGGTGTCATCATCAGGATGTAGGTAAATAAATTCAAACACTTTTTAATCCTAGGCGCACACGCGCTTATCACAAGCAATCTCACACAGGAATGATCAATGTATCTATGTAAATTAGTATAAAAGGGTCAAGAAGAGTTTACCTACATCTCACCTGGTCAGATTCAGACAAAAAAAAAAAAAAACACAGCCAGAAAAAATTAAGGCAACAGAAAAGAGAGAGAGGGTATTTTTGATTTTAGGGTAGATTTTTTTTGAAAAAATTCAATTACATATTACAAATATACTGACCTCGTTTTACGCGTAGATAAAAAACAAAATAATAGGAAATAGATTATATTAAAACAATTTTTTTCTTTTATCAAACGTGTGGTATGTTTCATGATTATTTTTTTTTCTTTTTTTTTTAAATTGAAGAAAAATCAAAAACAAATTAAATACCAATCGTTTATTTTTTTTTTTTGTAATTATATTTTTAGTTTAATTAAATTTAATACGCAAAGTATGGCTTACCCTTTTCTTTATAATTGTAAATACCGAAAACCTTCGAAAATATTCACACAATTTAGTTCTAAAAGTTTTTTTCACAACACGTAAAATATATTTGCATGTTTTTTTTTTCACAATATATTTCCTTAATTATCAAAGGTTCCATTCATTTAAGATAAGATAAATTAAGGTGGGATAGATAAAAAGGAAAATAAAAAGAAACTCCTCTAATCTTCACCCCACCGTGATCCCGTACTCTTAACAAAGAAAAAAAAAAACAAAAACAAATAAGCCAAATTCGAAATGTAATTGATGTCTGATGATATTGCAAAATTATACAAAAATTTTTCGATAGAAGCAAAACGAAACAACATCACATATCACATTCAATAAAATCGAGTGCGTCGTCATTTTCGACGAGAGCATGTTTTTGCAAAAATTCTATTTATCGATTCATGGCCGAGTCCAACCTCAATCCCATCCCCATGCCCGTCCATTCTTAACCACTAACTACAATCAAAGTCCCATATCTTCCGGATATTGAAAATCAAGCGCTAAATCAACAGACATAGTTACTCTATGGAATATAGCGTACAAAAAAAAAAAAAACTAAATAAATAAATATATATGCATGTATGTATATTCCCTTGCGATTGGGGGGTTAGGGGGGGTTATAGACGAATTCTTAAAGGAGCATGATGAGTACGGTGTACGGTGTACAGAAAGAAGCTATCACTTATTTTTATATTGCAGGCTTAATGCATGTTCAATGAGATCATTTATTTTGCGATATATCAGCCCCCTCATTTAGTTCCAACGTCTTCCCTTACCCTTACCCCTAGGTTTAACTACATTCATTCATTCGTTAACATCGAAATGTGTGCTATCTTCTCAATTTCATCGGGAATTACGTTGCATAATTGTCCAGAAGTAAACAGACCCACCACTGTCTGGATTTCGAATGAATTGTCAATCTTCTGTTCCTCCCATTTCCAAGGATTGAGGTATGAGAGTCTAGGAGTGCTTACAAATGTTATTCCTAATACCAAGAAGGAATTGGGGTATCTAGAAATCTATTGTCCCGGAAAAGGAACTATGTCTGTTGGATAAACCAACCTTTTAACCTTGCTTCACTTTTTTTTTTATCATATTTAAATGGGATTTTATTTGAAAATATTTTTTTCTTACAAAAAAGGACAAAAGTTAAATGCTTTTCCACTTAAAACGATTTTTTTTTTTTTTAAAAAACTTACTTAAATCTTAACTAAAATCTTTAGAAATTTAAAACAAAAATAAACAACTAGTAGTAAATATTATTTAATATTGTTGGTTTTATAAAATTTTACAAATTTAACAAATTATTATTTTTTTTATTAATTTTTAATTAAATAAAAGAAAACCAATTGAAATAAATATTTTTTCTTTTTTACTGTATACAAAATTTATTATTACTTTTTTCGAAACTCTCGCAAAATGTTATTTTTTTCTTTTAAAAAACTACTTATGATAAAATAAATTTTAAAATTATATTTAAAATTATTAAGAAAAAAGGCCAAAAAAAATTGAAAAGATAGAGAAAAGATTTAAAAAATTTTTCTGTTTTAAAACAGTGGAAATGGAATAATATAGTAAATAATATAAAAACTAACTTTAAGTTAAATTAAAATACAAACGAAAAACAAAAAACAATAAACAAAATCTAATCATTAATTGTTTAAAAAAATTTATATAAAATCATATTGATCTTTTAGTAATAAAAAATAATAAAATAAAAATAAATAAAAGAAATGTGATAAAATAAAATTTTAAATAAATCGATTAAGTAAAACAAAAGCGGCAGTATCTCAGTAGCTTACAAGAGTCTAGTTCATACAAAAGGTACGCATATAGTCTCATAATTTTCCTCTTTTTATTGCATTGAATCATGCTCAGGTATGAAAGGTATACCGGAGATTGCCTGGATAAATTAGTCAGCAGTCAATTCCGATAAGAGTGTAAGCAAAATGAGATAAAAACGAGGACAAACAGAGATAATATATATTCAAAAAAAAAATAAATAAATAAAACTTAAAAAAATAAAAAATAAATAAAAAAAAATATAAGATAAATGAAAGAAGTTAAAAAGAAAACTATCGGTTATTTCAAACTACACTTCTTAATGCTTATGAAGGTAAGAAAAAAAAAAAAAGTACAAGCAACTCAGTCCACTAAAAGATAAAAAGATAAAAAAACAAAAAAATAAGAAAACAAGCGTATCCATTGAGAAAGACTCACAGTCTCGAAATGATATGAATTAATGGCTATCATTGATTTTGGTATTAATCATGAAAATTAATTATTGACCTCCAGAAGGGTGTGTGTATCTTTTGGGTTTTGGCACTTTACCACAAGGTAGATAAAAAAAAAAATAAAAAAATAAAAAATACAACTGTTGCTGGCCGTAGTCTCTCTTCACTTTTTCTCTTAAAAGATCAAAACGATACAACACACGGGGGGCAGGGGCGGTATAAAGGAGGTCAAGAAGGAGGAGGACCAGAGGAACAACTGAGGAATATATGGGTACATCTTCCAAGACGACGATCACGACGAACGAGACAATTGAAAAATGTAAGAATTGTTGAAATCTTAAGTGGCTGACAGAATTGATGATGATAAAAAATCTGTGGGTCGTAGAATTCTTTGGATTGAAAAACAAAAAAAAAAACAAACAAACAAAAGAAAAATCGTCCATAACATAAGCTACCACTTTGCCACCTATTGTATTCAAAAATCATGCTACTCGGTTTCCTTTTACCTTTACACTTTACCTAATTGTCGTTTTTTATCAAAATTTTAATCGTTTTTTTTTTTTAATTAAAAACTATGTAATAATTTTAATATAATACTCTATCTAGGAGTAAAGTATCTTCTTGTTTTTTTTGTTTCCCAGACACGATAATCAAGAAACGAAAGAAAACAAAAACAACAATAATAACAACAAAACATCCGACAGTACGCTAAAGAACTCCAAAGATTCCTTAGGGCCGAAATGTAAAGAAGTACACACTCTCCTCTCTCCATCTTAAGGAAGAAGTCCAAGTCTAAATGTTAGACTGTATTTTGTTTCTTGCATGGAATACTAGAGTTTCTGGTTATCCTTTGTGAATAAAATTCTCAAACAACACCGTACCTAGTCTTACGATGGCTAGAGTACCTCCCAATACAGACATAATCGGAATTAATGATATCTAAATGATATATGACCCTTCGAATACAATTCGTATATAAATTGTGAAAAACCCAGGAGAAGAGACAGTAAATTTAATGATGATAGCCTTCTTCGATGCCACTAATACACTACTTGACCAGCAACAGCAACAATTATAATAATAATAAGGAAAAATGAAATGAAAAAATAAAATACTAACAGGAAGATAAAAAAAAAAAAAAAACTAAAATAAAAATAAAAATATAAGATAAAAACAAAGTGAATTCGTCACAGAGATTCCCCTTTGGAAAGCATACGGAAAAGAATAAATAAAGTGGCTTTGGGATTGGATAGAATCCCTTTCCTGTTTCCTATGTCCCTGTCCTGTCCAGTGGTTTTAGGGTTCTAGCAGCCCTATATTAAACTTATTCGTTTTTCGGCTTTTTTTTTTTTTATTTATTTTTTGATGATTAAAATAAAAAGTAAGTCAGATTGCATTAAAAATTAATTGAATTAAAATGTTTATTTAATTAAAAAATCAAATAAAATTTAAATATAGGAAATAAATTAAAAAAAAAAAACCAAAATAAAAGTAATTTTAAAAAAAAGGAATTTAACAATAAAAGGATTTTTTTTTTAACTGTTTTTCCTTCTTTTTATTTTCATTTTTTTATTTTAATTTGTTTAACTATACCACACACAAAATTGTAATTCTTATTCATTTTGTTTTTTTTTAATTTTAACATTTTTTTTTTATAATTATAAAGTAAAATTTTTTATAATTATAATTTAAATTTTATTTTAAATGAAACAAATTCTAAACTTTCATTCCCCTAATAACAAAAAAAAATGAAAAAATCGATTTTATATTTACCCTTATGCTTGTTCCCTTTATTTTATTTTTATTTTATTTATTTATTTATTTATTTATTTTTTTTTTTGTTCTTCAATTTATTTTATTTATGAACACACACCGTCAAACATATCTAGAATATTACAACTCAAGGGAATTGAATTGCTCAAGCACGTATTCTTTTTCTGTTGATACATTTTTATTATTTGCTCAAGTAAAACGTTCCCTCAGAAAACTCCTATAACCCACTATATAATAAAATATGTTACAGTAATGAAAAAGAATAAGAAGAATAAGAATAAGAATAAGATAATAAGGAATCTTATAGAATTTTTGCAAAAGATCGAGTAACAATAAGACACTAATTTCCCACTGTAATCATAATAATAAATAATAAATATCCCTTGAGGGTGGGTATAACGTCATATCCCTTAGGCATGTGGATTGAACCGGGGGTTTCTAGTTGATGGTGATACAAAGGAGTCCTTAGAAAGATACATCTTTACTTTTTCGAGTTTATTATTCTTGGCATATGTATATATATAAATATTAACTTATATGGTCACATATAACCACAAGACAAAGGTATAAGGATCATACTAACCACAATATACACCATCATCATAATAAAAATCCTTCTGTACGTACATCAGGGTAAGAAGGGTAGTAAGCAACAAAAAAAAAAAAAAAACAGAAATAAATAAAAATATATTCCAATTTGTAAAAGAAGAAGGTGGAAATCATCGAATTGTATTCCCAAATGATTCCAATTAGCTTTCAACCACATAAACCAGGGAAATATTGCTCCTCCTCCTTCTCCTCTGGTTACTCGCATTTTGAGCCTAGATTTTCATGATATATCCCAGGATAGTAAAGGGGGATACATCATCTTCTATAAGACAGAAAAACAATGGAAGAAAAAAAAGAAATATTAAAAGAAAAAATAATAATAATATAAAATATATAAAAAAAAAATAAAACTAATAATATAAAATAAATCAAGGTATGAAAAAAAAAATAAATAAATAAATAAAAAGAAAAAAAAAAACGAAACGCTGAAATGTTTCATATAATTTTATTTTTCCTTAACCATTGCTTAAGAAGCCAACAAAATGGAAAAAATAAAAATGCATGAATGTGTCGCGGGGGAGGAAACCAATTACGGCTATATTGAACCTGCTGCAGGGGTTTTCACAAAAAAAAAAAATAAATAAAAATAAATTAAGAAATAAAAAATAAAAATAAAAAAAATAAATAAATTTAAGGAAAATAAGAAGAAGAAGAAGAAGAATAAGAATATAGAATAAGAATAATGTTCTAGAGGAACATACATCGCCTTCATCTTAATATTATCACAAATTCCTGTTCTCCGTTCGCCCCCACATGTTTTATATACGCACGGATGTCTCATATATGCTAAGGATGGATATCCCTTCTATGGGTGAATGTGCAAATTTTTCCATTTATCCTCGAGGGTAATGGTGGCGCGGATTGGGGGATAGAAAGGTTACACACGGATTCTAAACCAGCTCCTCTCCACAGGTCTCACACCATTTTATTTCATTTTTATTTTTATTTTTATTTTTTTTTTGCAAAACACCCCCACACTCGCAGGTCGTCCTTTTCCTCGCGGGCACCAAGTCATTGTCATCATCCTTTTAAAATGTATGCGACTTTTCTTGGGGAAAAATAAATTTTCTCGTTGTTGTTGTTGGTTTTTCCGGTATTTTTTTTTTCTTTGGTATGCTTCGCTTTGTACTTTATGCCAACGCATCTCTCTCCTTTTCCTGTATATGTGATCATATCCTTATACCGTCCCCCCGCCTCCTCATTTCCCACCTACCACCTTTTTTCTCTCCCTGATTTCTCATACATTCATTCATTCATTCATATACCCAATCCATCCCCTTCTTCCCCTGCCCGCCCCCCTCCTTTATCAGCCCTCGGGAACCGACCGTGGTGGCGGCGGTGACGACGACGACGGCGGCGGCTCCTTCAAGGAGAAGGCCATACCCGGTCTTCTTCCCGAATCGCCCACCACCGCCGACCGGCCTACGGTAGCCCTAAGGAACCCAGAGGAGTCCAGAAGCCGCTGCGCCGCACCGTCGTCGTTATCGCACCTTCTCAACTACCCACTCGTCGTTCTTAAGGCGTGGTGGGACACCCACCGTTACCGTCTTCTGTCAAAGAGCTTCATCTCTTAAAAAAAAAAAAAACGAAAGTAAAAAAAAAAACCAGGAATTTCTGATCAGGCGGAATTTTTATCCCATTATATGATGATGAAGAAGACGAAGAAGAAGAAGACGACGACAACGAATCCTGCAGAAGAAAAAAAGATGAAGGAATAAAACCAAACATAGAATTTTTCTCTTGTAGGTAAAAGCGCGAAATAATCGAAATATAGGGGAAGGGATGTAGAGGGCGGGGCGGGGTGTCACCGCGTCGACTTTATGGATTAAAAAGGTGAAGAGTATAGGGCGGGAAATTATTTGAATCTTTTGTTAGAATTCTGTAAGATTCAAATTCAAAGTTCTAAACCACCCCCACCACCCTCCCACCCCTACAAAAGACACGTGGAAAAGAGAGTAAAATGTCAAGAAGGTAAACACAGGTGAAATACAAGGACAACAACAAAATAAATTACATTTTGTCCGTTTTTAAGTAATATGGAATAAACTTTTACCCCACCCGCACAATAGAGGAAACTGCCCCCCCTCCTTTTCTATCACGCAGCCCCAGACATAGTATTGCAGGGGCATGTACCCCACGACACCTACCCCTTCCCTAGCCGGACGACGATATTGCAATTTTTGTCAACTTTTGCCTGTAAGGAAATAACAAGGAAACTGGTAGTAGGTGTAGACAATGAGGGTGGGGGATGTACCAAGCCCCCTACCGTCCATAAAAGCCGGTGAAGACGGTGCACAATATTTTTATTGATTAATTAATTTCTTTATTTTATTTTACTTTTATTTTTTCTTCTTAAGAAGGTGCTCAGTGACTTGTGAGACTGTCATGATTAAGTATACATACGGAGTAGGGGTGAGGGGAGAGGCGAGGGGTCCGTGAGGTTGCGAGGGGGGTGTGGAATGCGAGGGGCATGCACATCATGTGGATGAAAACGATCCATGCCCCAATCTAACTACAAAAAAAGAAAAACCACTCAGCACCCCAAAGGACGGCAAGGCGAGAAGCCTCCTTAGAGCCAGGAGGTCCTTCTTCTAAGGAGCGTTCCGAAAATTGACATACGGTTGTAGAGATGGAGGCGGAGCGAGGGGTATAATACCTACCCCTCTCTCTGGAGCACGGTGCGGTGCTACTGTTACCGTGAACCGTCGTACAACCCCCCACCCTCCCCAATCACCACAGACCTCATTTTCCGTCTTCTGTTGCTGTTGCTGACTTTTTTTCTCTACCACAATTTTTCCGTTTTTTTCCCTCTTTCTTTTTACCGTACTTTTTTTATTATTTTTAAGGAAAACAGAAACGAGGGCGACTAACAGGGAATAATGTAAAGTAGGGGCTGCCCGTCCCCTCTCTCCCATCCTCCGTCAGTTCGTGTGCCTTTGTGGCCCTCCTATCTTTTTCATAACACCATTTGCTGAAGAGGGGATGTGGAGGGCTATATTTTTTCTTCTTCTTGTGATCAGAAAAGGACTCAAATTCAGCCCCCCCTCCCCTCCTCAGCGGCCTTTTACCCCTCAGTTTCTTAAGACGGCCAAGGCTCTCCTAAGTCGAGATTTGTATGTTCAGTTTCACTTAAAGTGGGAGAGAAGACAACGACGCCAACGACGACGACGGCCATCGGTGAGGGGGATGAGGGAGGTTGACGACGACGACGACGATGGATTTCTTTCGCGCGCGGGTATACTACACCCAGAAAATGGATACGGGGTCTAAGAAAGAATAAAAAAACCCTCGAATAGGAGAGGGTGTAGGGATGGGATGCATGGTAATGGTCCTGCAGGAATACTGGAATCACCATTTTCACTTCGAACAAAAAAAAAAAATAAATAAAAAACGAAGTCCTTTTCTCTTAGTTTTTTACGTACAGTGCGTACAACCCTCTTACAGCATCCCCGCGCGCGCACACACACATATCCGTGCCCATATGAAGACCAAGAAAAAAACGGCATTTTCCACCCCCCATACACAGCACATAATTTTTTTTATCCCTAATTCCAACCTCTAAAACTAGGGGACACATTCGTTGTTTCTTATTTCTTTATTTCCACCCTTAAAAAAAAGGCGGACTACAACAGCAGCGTGAAGAAGTGGATACTTTTTTTTTTTGATATTTTCTACCCTCCTGGATGCTGCCACCGCCATACGAAAAACCACCCACCCACCCATTCATTTCGGGGTCCATCCATTTATTCTCCTCCATCCCCGCTACCGTCTTAAGAAAAAAATTTTTTCTTCTTATATTTGCCACTATACTGATTTTTTTTTTTTTGCTTAGAGATTTGTAGCTTAACTTACAAGGTTCTGGAATATGACGACGAAAGAGCGAATAACAAAAAAAAAAATTGTTTTCCTGAAGTAAAATAAAATAAATGGTCAAGAGAAAAGAAACTGGCCCTCCAACTACTACACCCCCACTCCTTATTCTTACTGCAGAGACTACCACCATAACCCCCTTATATAAGTTATTAAAATTATTATTATTATTTTCTTTAAAATTTTCCTCTTGCGTTTTTAATTATTACCTTTTCTTTTACTCCCATCATGTTTTGGATAACCCCCTCCCACAATAACCCCAAACATACGATACTCCCTCCCCCATTTTCCGGCCGATTAGGCTCTAAAAATTTGTATTATATTTAAATTTAATAAGAGGATAAAATAAAAATATTTAAATAATTTTTACACTTTAATTTTCATTAAAAGTAATTGTCATAAAAATCTTGCTAAAAATATACGTAAAATTAAATAAATTGTTCCTTTTTTTTGTAAAATAAATCACTTAAATGACAATTTTTATAAAGAAAAACTATTCCTTAGAAAATTTCAGGAAATTTAATTAAAAAATAAATTAATAAAAATAAAATAATCAAATAAAATAAAAATAAAATACTAAAATTCAAGAAAAATGCAATTAAAATAAAAATATTTTAATTACTGATAGTCTTTTGAGCACATAGGTCCATTTCAATTGATCATAATCCATAATTACAGATATATTTATTTTAATTTTAAAATAAATACAAAATTAAAATGTGAAAAAAAAACAATTAATAGGTATTATCTATTTTAAGTCCATCATTTGTACGATTTTTTTTTTCTAATTAATTTAATTTATCTCCTTTGTTTTTTATCGGAATTTTATCGTACCCGAAAACAATGGTCCATCAAAAAACAAAAAAAAAAAACTCCCATTGAAATAATTACAGCACCCTTTAAAGTATTCCGAAAATTCGCAAGGACCCATACCTTGCGACTGGTCATTAAAAACGATCGACAAAATAAAGGTAAGAGCAGAACTAATTGGGCGCATATTTTGGTCCAGGTGTGATTTTTCTGTCTGTTCTTCTCGCATTTAATACGTGGGTTTTTTTTTCTTATTTTATTTTTATATATATATGTATATATATTTTTTTTTTTGTGTTTGTGTTTCTTCAATCCTTTTCGGGGATTTGATACAATGCGGCCTTCTCTAAGTTGATCACCTTAAGAGAGATGAGAAGAAGATACGATTTCGCGTAGAACCCTAATACCGAAACAATAATCATTTCAAGCTCAGGTAAGATTTTAAAGGTAGAGGGCTGAAGAAGTTTACCTTAACGGAGGAAACATAAAAACCATGACTATACCGCTGTGCTATGCCACCACCAAAAATATTTCTTTTTTTGATTTTTGTTTTTATTATTAGTGTTATTATTATTATTCTTTTTTTTTTGTTGTGACTGTTCCTACCCATCGTCATCGTAATCTTTGTCATCATAGTATTTAAGATCGTTCTTTATGATCCCCATCATCCCCTACTCCTCAATCGTATCTTTCCCGTAGCCATTCGTCAAAATTTTACACTATAAGATTTTTTTTTCTTTGTATTTTAAGCGATGCTACGATAGCTGTAATAACTTTCTTCTGTTGTAATGTTTTAGTTGCTAACTTGCACCTTATTCCCTATTCCTCTTCTAAATAAAACGTAGAGAAAATAAGACCGCAACGAAGATGACTACGGACTACTATGGACTTTAAGATTTAGCACTATTCTATCAACAAACGACGACTGACAAGATTGATTTTGTTGTTTTCCTTTAGAAAAATAAAAATAAAAATAAAATAAAAAATAATAATATTAATAAAAGAAACGTAAAATCTCGATCGTCGGCCAGTTTATTTTCAATAGTTTTGGATTCGTCGGTCGATCTATGAAATGGTCGTCTTAGGTCTTAGCCATAGATTGAACAGATTTACCTGTGACCAACAGCAGAAGCAGCATAGTGATCATTTCAACAGTTCTTTCTATCTTTTCTGATAGAGAAGTGCGCGGGGGCGGATATTCTTTTTAATAGGAAGAAAAACGATAATAGAATAAAAGGTAGTAGGATAGAATAAAACCTGGGGAGAAAATCCTCCATATTACTCTTGTATTTTTATTATATTATTCTAGGCGCGTTAACTTGGTGCATATACGCGCATTCACAAGAATCCCTCCAACAATTTTATAGAGGATACAATCCAAAGATGGACAGAGACATGGACACATGGTCATCGTCATGGGCACAAGCATAGCATTGGTCTTACTAATTGAATGAATAGATAAAAAAGTTCATAAATTCACAGAGAATCCAATCATCATCATTGTCATCCTCCTCCTTCTTCTTTACCTTGTTGTTGTTGTTGTCGTTGTTACTTTACCTTTAGGTTGCAAAACTTGATCATCAACGTTAAGAAAAATAAATAAATAAATTATAAATAAAATAAAAGAAAAAAACGAACTATAATTATTTTCTGTTACTATTACAAAATAACCTTATATAACAAGAGAAGACGATAGTACATATCATTAAATATTCAACTAGGAAAAGAACAATCTTTTGATTGAAAACTTTCAATGATAATAAAAAAAAAGAAAAACATAAAGGTAAATCTCCGATTATATTATACTTAAAATAAGAAAATATTCAAAAAACCCAACCCAAGAAAACAATTCACAGATTTTCTTTTTTTTGTTTTTTTTTTTTTTTTTTATTAAGACTGTTGCCCCCAAGAGTTTTAGAGAGAGTCCCGGGTCCATGGATGGACGCAATGATTCAACAGATAACAAACTGGTTATTCCCCTGGGACACAAGACCTCTGATGAAACATTTTTCGCCCTCTGTTGTTTAATTACTGGGAAACGAGCAACAATTATTATTTTTGTATATCATGAAGGTGCTCACAGATGATCAGGGTATCCCTCCCATCTGCGCTCCCTCCGCCTTCTTTCGATACCTTCCCATACTTTAACCATCGATTGTTGTTGTGGTGGTCCAGTCTCTTCTATTCTGATATGCCGTCCGTGTCCGTCGTCTTATTACGACAAGAGACTTTAACCAGAAGAAGAATTCAAGAAATTTCACCTTTTGATGATCTGTTTTGTGTCTCGTTCAAGAGATCAGGGCCCCTTCCACCTCCGCAAATCCATAAAGGTTCCGCACCTTTTTGATGATGTTCGGTGCAACCAAGTTTTTCGCCGCCGCCGCCGCCTGATATTCCCGACGTTTCTTCTGGACCCGGAAGCCGACGGGGGGAGAAGGAAGCAAAGGAAGAGGAAGAGTGTGTCAATGACCCTAATTTGATTTTTTTTTTTAATTAATTAACTAGTCGTTTTTATAATTTAAATTTAAATTTTGAGTATAATAAAACTAGTAGTAAAGTAATGCTTAATTCCTTAATTCTTCTTTTTTTTAAATAAACTAGAGTGCCAATATGAAATAAAAAAAAAAAAAATTAAAAAATGAGTTGGATTCGCACGATAAATATTCCATACCTATCAAATAACTGTTTTTTTTTTATAAAAATAAGTTATATATTTTTAGATTCCCATTTTGATAGGCTCTCATTTCTTACCCAACATGATGGATTTAAAAAAAATTTTTTTGCCCCAATTTCGAAAAAAAAAATTAAAATTTAAGCAATTTTTTTAAATTATAATTTCTATAACTAAAAAATTTTAAATGTTAAAAGTTAAAAGTATTGAAGTTTTCAAATTTCTCTTTGAGATTTTAATTATTTTCTGGAATGCAAATTTTAATTTTTTTTAATTGACATGGGTTAATTTGGTTTTTTGTTGTTCTTTTTTTTTTTTGTTTTTGTTTTGAAACCTCTAAAACAAAAAAAAATTAAGAAATTCAATTTTTATACATCGAATCCCCTTCCCCATGTTTTTTGTTTTTTGTTTTTTTGATTGCCAACCTTTCACCCGTTTTTTTTTTTTAAATATTTTTGCATCTTTCTTATTTGTTATTATTTGTTGTTTTTTTTGTACTTGTTTTTATTTTATTTATTTATTTATTTATTTATTTTTTCTTCATACGCTGTACACACCTATGTCCATACACGTATACAATTTACATGTCGCGCTGCCGCCTTAATTTATTTTTTCTGTTCTTCACTCCATTCTCCATGTTACGGGCCGTTAGAAGGTATAAGCGTCTAAAGTAAGAAGGCGCACGCAAAAAAATGAAATAAAATACAAAAAAAAAACCAAATTTATATATACACACAAAATCCCGGGGGTAGCGCAGTTACCCTCGCAATATAAAAAAAAAAAAAAACACACAGCCAGAGCAACAACAACAGCAGAAGCAGCACAGCATCCGGGCACCCCAAATGTAGGAGAGCATAAAAAACGCACGACCCCGTACATATATTTATACAAAAAAAAAAAAAAAATCAATATTTCGTCCACCCTCAGTATCACAGAGTTCAGCAGCAGAAGCTCAAAAAAAAGAAAAAGTGAAAGTACCAAAAAAAAAAAACACTTTGAACAAGAAGAAGAAGAAGACGATGCTGGAAAATATAATGTATGACTAAATAATAGTTAAGGAAATTTTCATCCCTTTGTGCGTGTGCAAATTTTACACATCTCCCCAACACCCCTCATAATGCCCCATAAACCCCCCACCCCCACGAGCCCCTTAAGATTTTGGACGTGTCCCGGACAGGTCCAATCTTCCCTTATCGCTTCCTTGGTCCAAAACGAAGACCCGGGATAAAAGGGGGTGGGTGGATTCGTTTAGGGTGGATTTCGAACACTTCTCATGTTGTGCCTATTTCGTGGTCGTCTTAAATTCCCTTTTTAGGCTGAGCTGAATTTACGAGTAAAGTATGTTTTTTTATGTAAAATTTTTTTCTTTCTTGTGTTTCTTAAGGTCTACGTTCTTTGTATTTCACCCCCCCCCCCCCCCACTAAAAGCCTATAATTGTCACCACAATCATCCCCCTTACATCCTTCAAGCCTATCATCGTTATCACACACAATCCCCCCACTCCCACGCAATGTACTATCTCAAAAATTATCTATTAGATAGAAAATAGTGGCTTTTTTTTGTTTTTCTTTTTCTCTTTTTTTGTAGTCGACCTACCAAAGATAAAATAAAAAATAGAGTACAAAAAAAGAAAAAGAAGTCCCCAAGGACCCTAAGGCACAAGCTGCTCCTTCTACTCCTCTTCATTTTAATCTTCTAAGACAAAAGCAGCAGTAGACGCAAAATGCGACACGTAGAGTATCCACATCCTGTGCCCTGTCTATCACCATCGCCACCCCCACGCAGACATTTGCACGCACTTTTTTTATTTAATTTTTTTTTTTGTATTCCATTCATCGTAATCACCCACAATCCACGCTTACCACCACCACATACCGTCCTCACTCCCCAAAAACAAAAAAAAAAAAAAAAGAAAAAACCTCCCTTAAAAAGAAGTTTTCCAAATTTTTTCATACGTCTGAAGAAAATGAATGAACACCGTACCCCCCACCAAAAAAAAAAAATCTATATACATATATACATATAAAAATCTTTTTTTTAACATGCCTTAAGCTAAGATGAAGGAGGGTGATTTTCTTTTTTTTTTTTTTTGACGCTCCTCTCTCTTTTTAAGAAAGGCCAAGGGTCGGGGGTGGAGGAGACAGGGGTGAAGTAGTCCTCTTCGCATAGTCAGTCTTACATCGAATTTATTTATATATTGGCTCCCCTCGGCGGCGGCAGCAGCCACGACGATGATATGAAGAAAGAAAAAATTACTCCTATGGAGGAGCAAGAAACACGCAGTTGAAAATATAAATAAAAAATTAAAAAAAATTAAAATAAAAGTAAAAAATAATAATTATCCTGTAGTTTATAAGAATCAATTCGCATCCCTTCTATAAAAAAAAAAAAAAACAAAAAACCGTCCACTTTTGTTAAAATACTGTGCAAAATTGCAGACGAAACTTTCGATGTACACCTAAACTCCATTTTACGCGGAATTTTTTTAACGCGAACTTTTTAAATGCGGATTTTTTTAACGGGAATTCGGAATTATGCGTTTTGAAATATGAGAAATAATTTGTTTTTACGCAATCAAATTAAAATCAAACTATGCGTAGAAATTTAAGAAATCTTTTTACGCGTATTTTTAGGAACGTTGCTATGACGTAACAAGAGGTCTAGGTGTATATCAGAATCTGTATCTCTCCCCCTGCCCAAAAAAAAAAAAAAAATACCCTAGTACTATACACTTCCTCGTTTTTTCATTTTTTTTGTATAAGGGTTACAGTCATTACAATAAAACCTTGCGTGGCCTTTTTTTTCGGTTCGGGGTGATTCTTTTTTTTTGCAACTATCAAAGAGTCCAGAGGCCGTGCGTTTATATACCGGGAATATAATTCTGAAAATCCCTACGCACATCTTTTGCAGAATCATCAATAAATAATAAAAATTGATCTCTCGGTGCTTACTCCTGTGTTCCCTGTACGACGTCCTCGTCGTCGTCGTAGTCGTTTTAATTGCATTAGGCACCCTCTCCCTGGTTATCCTCCTCCCGTATTCCCGGAATCTTTTGCAATCAGGCGAATTCTTCCTATTGCACAGGCAATTTTTAATGAGCTCTCCCCCAATGAGGTTCAGTTTTTTTTTTTTTTTCCTGGATGGTGTACATCCCTTCGTATCTTTTATATCATTTTATAGAACTGAAATTTCAACCTCCCTATCCCTATAATAAAAAAAAAAAAACCTACTCTTGTATGTCCACTGACTTTTTTTTTTAGGCAGTTTTTATCATCCCTTTGACGTCATTACCACCATCCCCTAAAGAAGAAAAAATTACTTCGACTAGACGACGCTATTTTAATGTGTTTCGTTTTTTTTTTTTATTTTATATATTTCCTTATTAGGTAAAGAGATAGTTAAGAAACAGGGGAGAAGAAGGGTGACTTTTTTTTATCCGAATTGTATAAAAAGGTCCAGGAAATGGGGGTGTATCTTAAAAGAAAATGAATAACATTCTCAATTATTTTTTTTTTTTTTTAGCAAAAGTATTTTATTCTTAAGAAAAATATCCTAAAAAATTCGATTTTGAATTGAAACGTAATTATTATCACAAAAAAAAAGAAAAAACAAAGCTCATTAATTTATTAATTCAACGAAAATAAAATTTTAAAGTATAAATGTAAAATAAGATAAAGAAAAAAAATATTAAAAAGTAAAAATCAATACTTTTCGCTTTTAGTTTAAAAAAATACTTGTTTTTATATTTTGAATATTATTTTTATTCTACTAATTTTATGTAAGACTTTTATGTTATTTTTGGGTGTGGTTAGCACAAAAAAAAATCTAATTTATAAGGTATGTAGCTATCGGCCAACAACTATAACACTAAAAAAAAAAAATGGTCATAAAAAATGACTGCGACTTCGCAAGCTGTGCCATTCCATTCAGAAGAAGGAACCCCTAACATCCGAAATCGAGGGGTTGCTATTAATTATGTTTTTTGCCCATTAATTTTTTTTTTTTTTTAGATAGCTATTGATTTGTTTCGATTTATGTGTGTAAGGGGCAGAACGGTAGAAGGGATCTATGTGTGATCTTTTTTTTTTAATATTAATAGCATTGTCGGTTTTACTTACTTATCCATCTATGGATGACCAAAGATGGAAAAAAACAGAACAAAATTATTTTATTATTTAAATTTTACTTAAAAAGCATTTTCGATTTAAATCAAGAATTATATTTTGGGATGGAATTTTATATGAATTCTACTTACTTTAATTATTAAATATTTTGCTTAAAAATTTTTTTTAATTTATTCAACTAATAAAGATAGAAATTAAATAATTTAATTAAAGAAAATGAAAAATTTAACTCATGTAAACTAAATTAAGCTTTTGTTTATTATCATATAATTTTTATATTTAAAAGAAAGGAAATTTTAGTTTATTAAAAAAAAAAATCATATTGATAGAAATAAAAATAAAAAAAATAATAATTGTAATTAAATTTTATAAATATGGTTATAACTAAAGGTTTTTTTTTTTTTTGGAAAAATCTATATACATATATATAAAAAAAAAAGAAAATATATTAAGTAGTCGAATTAAAACTGAACGATAAATTGGTCGACCCGTTGTACCCTTAGGTAAAGTATTAAGGGTCCACCACCCGATTCTCATCCCTTAAAAATGTTTTGTAACGAATGAACCGTAAAAAAGGGTTTCTTAGGCCTATAAGAACAAAAACCGAAAAGGGAGGATAACAACAAGGAATATTAATTTTCCCTATTATTTGATTTTTATCTGATCATCAACCCTTCTCTATTTGTAGTACTGATTGCGTTCGTCTTCTTTTGTTTTGCGAAACTAACACCCCTCCCTCCCTGCACCATGCCAAACGATTCTTCCCTGGACGTGCCATTCTAAACCCTTACTTAAGAATTTTCCCTTTTTTTTTGCCTGGTATTCCCTTCCTTTATCAGCCGATTGGAACTTTTGTTCTTATAAAATTTCTAGGATTCAGAATCCTGTTTTGCGGCTACTACTGTTACTAATACTAAATCTATATCTAGATAAAAAAAAAAAAGAAGAAAGGTTCAGTAAGAAAAGGGGATCGTCGTCTAGTTAGGATTTTCGTTTAAACCTTCTACAGCCGGCGGTGGGGGGATGACGACAACGACGACGCTTCCAACGATAGAATTGTGTTTTTTTTTTTTGTATCCCAAAATTTATTGATAGATCAATAATTCTTCAAAGTACTGAACGTCATTTCCACCCTACTTTTTTTCACTTATCATGGAGATGCGAAAGACGACGTTGACGACTACCCCCCGCGAGATAAACCCTCCCCCGAAATATACGCGGATTGTTGCATAAATAGTTTCTCCCTATTCAGCTTTTTTAAATTCCCCCTTTTTTTTGTATATATGTATATATATATATTTTTTTTTTCTTTTTTTTCCTTTAAGGGATATTTCCACCCTAGGGTCTATAACACCCTCTTCACCTGTTTCTTACACTTTCTCCCAACAATTTCTAATCAAATTTCAATCGAAACTTTTTTTTTATTTTAATGAGTATACAACACGTTCAAAGAAAAAAAAATAAAATTCTCTTTGCAAGTTTATTTTCAACAGATGAGTCATCGATTTTAATTACCGCGCGTATCGTGTGCGGTTCGAAAATAAAAAATAAAGGTAAGCTATAATAAAAAAAAAAAACAAAAAACAAAAAACAACATACACGCAAAGTAATGTACGGGGCATTTTGTACCTTATTGTTACCTTTCGATAAAGAAAGAGAAAAAAGTGCTTAATTAAGGTTTTCATTGATTACCTAAAAAGAGTGCGAGAACAACATGCACATAAACCGCTTTATCGTCAGTCTCCCCCCGCCCCCACCGTCACCCTCCTCATCACACCTTTCGCGCCCTCACCTAGGCTAATTCAGAAAGGTATAACAAAAAAAAAACTCAACGGAATTTAATTGATCCGATTAGGTATGGTTCACCTAACACGTACCAAAAAATACATCACACTGTGCGCCCGCCGATTGACGCAACACACCTGACGATGATGATGACGATTGTGATGAACTTTAACTGAGATTCAAAAAGATACACTACGATCGAATTTCTGATTATCTATTTTTTCTTTTTTCAATAGATAAATTAATTAATTTTTTAGGCCTAATCAAAGTTACTATCTATAACTATCTTTGCACCTATGAACATATAATTTTAAAAATTATTGTAAGGTTAAAAATCAATAAATAAATTTAAATCGTTAAAAATTATTTATAAATTGAATGAATTTTTTGTTCATTGTATTATTTTTATTTTTACTTATTTTTTTTTTTATTTTACTAATAATAAATAAAAAATTTTGATGGTTTAAATCACAGGAGTATGTAAAAAGCAATTCATTTTTTATAAAAATAAAACTAAAATAAATAATGTTAAAGATAAAAAGGAAAAATCCAGGGTATTACTTTTAGCGAATCAAAAAAAAAAAAAATAAATAAATAAATAAAATCTTTAAGGGCATATTACGAAAAATAAATTAAAATATGAAAATAAATTTTGTGATTCTTGAAAAACTTATCGAAAAATAAAAATTAATAATAAAAACAAATTTTTATAATTTATAATAGCATTTCAGAAATTATTTTTCCTCTTCATTGGCCACACAAAAATTCCACCTGCTGTGTAATTAATCAGTATCTTGATTAAATCATTTTTAAATCAATTTTTTTTTGATCCCTCCCTTAAAAAAAAAACAACAACAACAGCAACAACAAAAATAAAAAAACAATTACTTGTATGATTTTGACCTCTTGTAGATTTCTAATTAATTACAGGTAAACAAATCAGAATAAAAAAAAAAGAAAAACAAAACCAAAAACCAAAACCCCCCAAACTAAAAAGGAGAAAAAAATTAAGAATGTTATGTATGCTCATATGTCGCGGCGGGTGTGAAAGTAAAAAAAATAAAAATAAAAAATAAAATAAAGGCAAAAAAAAAAAATATTTATAAAAACAAAAGCATGGGATCCCGGTCCCATGCCGGGCCATTGCCTCATTTGAATATAACACAAACTCGATATCGGATGAGATTAATTTGTAAGCAGACTCATTTTCCCAGGTGTGATTTGGATAGTTAACGGCGTGCGGCGTTTCATTCCCGTGCACACATTAAGAAGATAAAAAATAAAAACAACAACAACAAACTAAAATAAATAATAAGAAAAATACAAAACATAAACGAAAAGGCGCAAAGAAATCAATTCGATTGGAATTTTATTATATGAAAAGGCGACAAGGAACACATATACTCGTAATAAGCGACCGGAATGGTCTTCTGCTGCTATGACCTGGACTTCAGTGATCATCAGAGAGGAGAGTGTTGTGCGCACAGGTAAGCGCACCAGGTAAGCACAGGTAAAGTGAAGATGCTGCTGCTGCTGCTGCTGCTGCTTCTGCAGTCGCTGGACCATTCGGACTCATTTGGTGGACATCAAGAGAGTGTAGGGCGGGATGAAACAGGCCCGGTCGGAAGTGATATAAAAATGTTGAGGCCCACCTTGTGCTCATCGTCCACCAAATCGTATTAAGAAAAAAAAAAAACAGAAAACTAAAAAATAAGAAAAAAAACACCCAAGACAAGACATCCAGATGTCTTCAGAGACCCATCTTAGTCCAACTGTTGTTCTTTTATCGCGCGCGCCCACTTTTTTTTCTTTTTTTTGATATTCATTTAGTTTTACTCGTTTTTTTTTGTATATTATTTTTAAATCTTTCTCATCTTCGACTTTTTTCCAGATTTTATTGATTTTTTCAAGAATTTTATTCGATGTGATTTTCGGTGTCGTCCTCCTCCTCCTCGCTGGTGTGAAAGATATTTTTTTATACAAATTTGGGTATCGTATCTACCAAAAAAAAAAAAAAACGCTTTCCCGGGGACACCCAAAATACAGCACACCTAGATTCAATTTTTCTTCTTATTATTTTTTTTTTTCTTTGGCTAGTGAACCTTTTGGGTTTCTTCTCTCGATTTTTTGAATGAAAACCGAAAAGGTGTATGAGATAAATTCCTTCCATGACTCGCATCAATTTGTACACCTTCGCGCCCAGGGTTAAGAATACTGTTTTTTTTTCCTTTTCCTTATTCTTTTAAAGCCAAAGTGAGCGCACACACGCGGTCTTTAATATGATCAAGACAAGAAAAAAAAAAAAATACATTAAAAGAAGGAAAAAAAAACCATAAGAAAACTGTCTCGAGGTGTTTCTCTTAATTGCCAGCAATTAATTGACGTTATTTATGCCCATTTATAAATTCCAGATGGGTGATGGTTTGTGTAGGCAGATTTCTTTCTTCATATGGGGAGAAGATGCGCTCCTCCGGATGAAAGATGAAATGAGACAAAGGACGACACCAGAACGTCTTATAAGACTCTGCTGGGACTCCATAAGACGACGATCGTAAGGGGAATGAACGTGAATGAGATAAGACGACCCCACGATATGGTCCCTCAAGTGATTTTTATTGATTTTAATTTTTATTGTTTGGAAATTCTTATGATAATTTAAATTTTTTTTTGTTTTGTCCCATTTTGAAAGTAAAACCGAAGAAAAAAAAAACCTAAGGACCTCACCAAAGTCTACAAACATTTTTGGTGTGTGACCATGTACGGTGCTTATAACCAGAACGAATTTAAATTCGTTTATTAATCTTTTTTAATCAGTCATGGCATTGGAAGGAAAAATGATATTATGACATTTTCGTCTAAATCGAAATTTATTTTTTTTATAGGTGGCAATATATTTTACTCTATTTTTAGAATATTCGAATTGAAATTATTGAGAAATTTTTAATAGCAATATTTCAAAACAAGGAAACAGAAGCCCATGTCCTCTGGTATCAATAAACATTACCGATCTATACCAAATTATTTAATTGATATTTTAAAAGTGGTTAATCTTAACGTTTTTTTTTGTAACTTTAAAAATTTATAGGAGTATGTGGGATGTCGTCTTTTTTTTTGGCCATAGTGAAAAAATTCGATGATTTTAATGCAAATAAAAAATACTAGAAGAGATACTAAAAGGTGTTAAATATCTTATTTAATTTGTTTAATTGTACCGCCTCAAGAAAAAAAAAAAAAACAAAACAACAGTATTTCTTACAACACCACCAGAAGCAAAAAAAAAAAGTAAAAAAATCAAAGTCACGTGGAGAACCCTTTTACCAAAGAACAAATTTGTCTGTAGGTAATAAACAGAAAATCCGTTGATGGCCAGACCCAGCCAAACCCAAACCTAAGCCCATTCATACAAGAGAAAGTTTGGGGTGTAATGGCATGGGCCCTATGGTAAGGGGGGTTAGAAATAAAAGAAAGGGTTTATCGTTGTTCTAAATGGGGGCTAGAGAGAAGGTAACGTTTCATTTCACGTTTTCAGACCATTTAATAACTGCAATTAGACCTTAATTCACCCTTTGCCTGTTTATAGTTAGAGTCCCTACCCTACTACCCGCTAGTAACGTGGAAATTTCACCGAGCCCTTAAATTACCTACCAGCCTACCAGAGTACGATGTTTTTTTGTTTTATATTTATTTAAATCACAGACACAGCTTTTATACCTTTGGTTTTGGAATTTAATTAAAAATAGTGTAATCGAATTTAATTGTTTTTTTTTCCTTTGTATAGCTTTTAAATATTTTGATTTTAATTAATTTCTATCGAATTATTTTCTGCATGAATTCAAAATTTAAAATTTGTGAGAGTGATTTAAACTCGCATAAAGAATGTTCTATACAATTCATTAAAATTGTAAGATTTTTGAAGGATTTTAAGTCTGGGATAAAATTTATTCCATATTATTAAAATAATTTAAAAATTATAAAAATGTACATATAATTTTAATAATTATTTAATCACCTATTTTATTTATTGATTAAAATGACTAAGGAGGTGAGAGAAAGAAAATAAAAACGAAATAATCAATAAATTTTTGTATAATTACAGAAGCGATATGATACCTTATAAATTTGCAATTCTTCTCATATTAAAGAGGAGGTATTGAAAAGAAACGAAAAAAAAAGAAAAAAACAACAACAAAATTAAATTACTTCCATCAATCAAATTTTTAGACATGTATTCCCAATGAGATCTAGAATATATTAAGGATAAAGTCCACAGAAAAAGCCTATACAAGTACCATTAAGGTTCCTCCCTAAATCAAAAAAAAAAAAAAATTTATTTATATAGGAAACTGTTTACAAGAAGGGGAATCATATTTCATAATAATTTCAGAATAAATTCACTTTTCACTATTAAGAGTATAATAAAAGGGAAAAGTAAGATATAATTGAAATAATATTCTATAAGTAATCATTACAAAGCATAAAGACTCATAAAAACACTTTGTTTTCTTTAATACCCCTTCTAGTGAGTGTAACCAAAGAATGTTGTAAAAATTAATACTTCGCCCCGATAGGACACGTGTACCTTTGCACGCAAGGTAGATTATACTATAGGATAAAATTTTACTGTTTTATATTTTATTTTGTTTATTCTTTAAAACTAACCCCTTGACATTGATACTATTTCATGAAATCCAAAAATGAAAAAAAAGGTAATAGGTAACAAGAACAACAACCTGAATGTTGAAATTCCCCAATAAAAATCACCATCTAGAAGAGATTGTAGTCTATTCGAGGGAATTCTTCTGATAAACTTAAACGGTCTCTATTAGGACTAGGGGTCAACAATCATGCCCTTTTAATCCTATTGTCAGTGCGGTCACAGAAACGGTGTTTTACCACACGTTAAGTACACTTCCGTCAAACATGTGTTTTTTTCCAGGCTACTGACCGATAGTACTATCCCCCGGTCTACATCAACCACACCACCTTATCCCTCCTGCTCCTGTTTCTGCTTCCTTGCTCCTTCAATTCCCGTCGTCACGGTGGTCGCGTTCCCGGTTTGCGTTACGTTTTACTACACTATACAAAACACCATGGAGGAGGACTACTATGGGCTACAAAAAAAAAAAAAAAAAATTACCCTCATCCAAGAAAAGGAGGCTACAAGGTAAAAGGACAGCAGCTAGACGAAAATCGAAGAAGTCAAAAAAAAAAAAAAATAAATAAATAAATAAATAAATAAATAAATAAATAAAATAAAATAAAGGTTGCTTTTGTTGTTGTTCCTCCTTCCCTTTTCTTCTTCTTGGTGTTCCTGATTCTTGGGTGTGAATATCCCTCGTGGATATAAATCGACAATTTGTGGTGAAACACCGACACCACCGATAGTCAGACCTACTTTTATATACACATGCATGTTTTTTTTTTTACACTGCTGCTTCCTTCTTTAGAGACTCTATAAAGGTGTCCCTCTACTGTCGTCCAGCACCTTTTACTACACCTCTCCCCCCAACTTTTCTGGGGGACACTATACGCTACCAAAAAAAAAAAACATCACAAAGTGTGATACGCTTTGCTTCTTTTAAGGGGGTGACTAAACGTACTTTTATTTTTCTTTTCGTCTCTTTAGATGAACAAACAATCAAATCAAGAAAGTGTAACACCGTGAAGAATTAGGGAGCATCTCAATAGTTTATCTATTTTTCTATTTTTTAAGGAGAGAGAACGGGGGATGAGGGGACGAAAGGTGTTTTTGAAAGGGTCAATCTTGCAATAATAAAATATATTTTAATTTACCAGATACAATTGATGATGTATTTTTGGTTTGTTTTTTTTTTTTTTGTTCTGGAGATCTTAGTAGTAAAAATAAATAAATAAATATACCTTAGTTCTATTAAAATATTATTAATAAAACCAACAAACCAATAAAAAAAAAACAAACAGGTTAATATCAATTAAAGACGGAAACCGCTGGGATTGAAAAATAATAAATAATAAAAAAAAACCAAAAAGACAAAACCAACATTGAAAAATCGAAGGAGGAGTAGAGGAGGGTCACTTAATACCTTTACCTGCACATCATTCTATCATGTCTGATTTGTTTTTTGATTAATTAATTAACCTCAGCCTCAAGATCGAAAAGAAGGTAGGCATATTAAAATTGAAATCCAAAGAAATCCAAATAAGAAAAAAAAAAATAATAATAATAATAACAAAGAATAAGAAGACGAAGGAATCAACGGCAAAATATCATTTCGCGCTGAAAGTAATTAATTTTGTCCTCCTCCTTTTGTCCGCCCGCACCTTTCCAAACCACCTTCATCATCACCATATCTTTCTTTGAGACTGTCGAGGGGCAAACTGTTGTCATTAAATGAAATTCCAACGCGAGAATTAACAGAGTTAGCGGGAAAATAAAATTTAAAAATAAAAAATAATAAAAAAAAAAATAATAAAAATAAAATAAAAAATTAAAAGTATAAAAAAAAACAAAATAACAACGAGCCTCGAACTGATAAAGCATACCTACAGCTTACTAAGAAACGACTGAATATATATTAAAAAAAAAACAAACAACAACAACACTAAAATGCTTGAGATCTTCGATGTCTTATGAAAGCATTTCTTAAGGTGTGGCCCCTTCATGCCATAGGAGCGTCGTCATTTTTGTGATTTTCTTAAGCCTTTTCTTGGTGCCTTGGTGCCATGGTCCAAATGGAGACCCGTTAAATATTACCCTGTTAATTATTTGAACGTTTTACGTATGTTCAGGCCCCATCTCACAGTCTTCGCCAAGTCAGTGTCCAACCTTTTCTTTAGCTTAGGCTTTTTCTTTAAGAAGTTTGGTCAGACCGTGGTCGGCTGATCGGTCGGTCATCCAGTCGACCGGGCTGTCTGCCTGACTGACTCGATGGCTAGCTGGAGCTAGCTAACTATGGCTAGCTAACTTCATGATTTGAACATCTTTCTTAAAATCGAACCGAATAGAGCGTCTTTACCATTCCGTCTTCGTCTGTTGTCTTTTGCGACTGCAGACTGCCGACTACTACGATATGAAACGTTTTTAGCTACTTTAAGAGGATCCAATGGATTCTAGATTATGGCGAAGGTGGAGGTGGTGGAGGTGGTGAATGGATGAAGACGATGGCTACGACGAAGACGACGGCTATAGTGACGATGATGATGATGGTAATGGTGGTGTATAAAACTTGACCGGTAAGAAAATAATGTAAGAAAAGACCCCATTTGCAGGCTAGCGCGTAGAACCAGCATCGCGATGAATACCTCGCAGAGCAATGCGTGATACCTTCTCGGATTGATTGGATTTTAACGCTGATGGGGTCATTGTTACAAGGAGTGTAAAGAATGCCTTCCTCTATAGAAGTTGTCGTCGTAGTCGCCGCCACCATCGATATCCTCCTCCTAATCATTGGACTTCGCATTTTTAGTGTGTTTTATTTTAGAATTTTATTTTTTATTTTTTATTATATATGCACAATTCTATTGTTTTTGTTTTTATTTTTTTTTTTTATTTCTGTGATATGTATAAAGTTTTGTATAAAATTGTAGGAAATGTCTTTTAATCTAATATACTACTCTAGTTTAAACTAGAAGGATACTTCTATTCTAAAAATTTTACAATTATACCTTCTAAGATACTCATAGATACTTTTGAGTATTTCTTCTGTATATGAAGATAATTACTTTACTTTCTAGAGAATCTATCTATACAATTTTTATAAAATCCTAGATTAATATAATAAGATTAGATACATTTAATCGACATTAACACCCACATGGATCACCACCCATTGAGTATTTTCATTTAATATATACATTTTTCCTTTTGTTTGCCCACTTTCTCAATATATTACCATCATCCATACCACAAAGAACAGCAGCACCAGCAGCACCCGGGATCCAGGGGATCATAAAGTAAATTTTTAAAAAGGCGCTATGAATGGGCTGGCAAGCAAATAACTTGAAAGAAAACTGGGCGAGACCTGAGCGACTTTAAAATCGGCTACGGTCTTCCACACAATTTCTCAGAAATAAAACACACATCACAAATCAAAAGGAAAAAAAAAATATCTTATATATATATAAGAGCAAAAAAAAATAAAAATAACAGACGACGATGATGAGGAACCCCAAACAAAAAAAAAAAAAAGAATTTCTTCTTTCTCACAAAAAAGTATCAAATATGTTTTGGATGCCGGAAAATTATGAATGAAACAGGTGAGAGCCGGTGTGCCGTGCCGCCGGTACAAAGAAACTGCAGCACACCTCTTACACTTGATCCAATGCGTACGCGAATGGTTCGTGTGTCTTTTAAACATATGAAGTAGATAATTTACGCGGATAATAGAGAATCCAGTTATTTATTTATTTCTGTTATTTACCATCATATAAACAATTTTTCTAATACTTATAAAAAGAATTATTATATTATTTTAAATAAAAGGTCCTATTATTATTTTTTAATTACTATTTGTTTTTTGTTTTTTTTTAATTATATATAGTAATAATTTTGCAACAAGTAATCTTATAGATGAACATTTTAAGATTCTACCGGGTTAAGGGTAATATACAACAAGAAAAGAAAACAGGCCGAACCCATCGAAACCTTTATCCCATCGTCGTCGTCTTGTTCAGACAGTTCCAGAACCAGAAGGTATAAACCCATAAACGTGTTTCGGTAATGAATTGAACTTGTGGCATATTTATAAACTTTAAAGCGGTTAAAAATGAAATTTATATTCTCAGGTCTCGAAACACCTTTCCATTATTTTTTAGATGGGTTTATGATCATCTCGTAATAAGTAGGAAGGGGTTTCCTTTACCTTGTTTAAAAAAAAGAAAAAAAAAAAGTATACACAATATTCGTGCCGTATATCACAAAACCTATTTTTAATTTTAAAACAAATCCATTGTTTCTAATTTATTTAATTTACTTTTTGATAAATGGTAAGTTTAATTAAAATGTCCTTAGAGAAAGTTACTTATAAAATATAAAAAAAAAAGTGAGTTAGACTCGTGCTGTGAAGGTTCCGTATAGAGATTAAGAAAATATTAAAAACAAAATCTCTGTATATAATACTCTTACACTAAATATAAATTTTATTTTTATTTTTTAATTACAATAAAAAGAAAGTAATCGAAATTTAAAATTTTATGAAATTTTAATAAAAAGAAAGAAAATAATTTATAAGTATAAAAAGAAAAATTATGTAATAAGCAACTTTTAAATATTTTAGAATATAATCTTAAAGTAACTACTAGTAGACGAAAAAAAAAAACGCATTTAATAAATAGTGAAAAAATTGAAAACGATTAAATCGTTTATCTTATAACATTTTCTTCCCTCTTAAAATTTTTATCCATAGCATTCTCTAGAAATTCATAGCTGTGGTCTAATATTTTCCCAAAAATAAAATCACTTTCCCTCGAACAAAAGTCCTCCCTATTCCCCCATATCTTGGCCCCCTTCCCGGCCCAAAAAAAAAAAAACAAAAAAGAGAAACGAATAGAGAGAGTGGCCAGGAACCAAAATAAAAAAATATATATATATATCTATAATAATAAAGAAATGCAATAATTATCCTTCTAGTGAAAGGGCAGAGAACAAAAGGATCATTCTGGATTTATATCCACAGGACCACAAAAGAAAGGAAGACTATGAACTTTGAAGAAAGAATAAAATTATTATGGACTAAGACCATAATAAAAGAAAAGTAGAAATATGAAACCTTTTCTTTTTTGTATGAAAGGAAAAAAAAAAAAAGAAACGATAAAGAAATTTCTATTATAATTAAAATGGAATTAATTAAAATATTTATTCATCATAAATAATATAAAATCCTTTTGTTTGATTACGTCATAGAAGGAATTAATTGTGAATATTATTTGATACCTTTAAACCACTACACATCTTAGTGATTTTAATCAATTTCTTCATATGTAACGAAGAAGACAGGTAAAACATGTTTTACACGTTTAATTTATTTCTAAGAGAAGAAGTAGTTTATACTCTGATAGTATTCAAGAATATTCGTAGACTATTTTCTTGTTACACGTAAATTGTCTAGTCACATTTTATATCCTTCTATGATACCTTAACCATCTTTTTTATCTTTATTTTATTTTGATCATTTTATATAGTAGTATATAATACAACAGATATGAATATTTCCCTTCTTAAGGATATACACGAATTAAATTATGACCAAAGGTGTGTTCTAATCGCTTTTTAATACGTTCAAGATATGTCCATCTTATACGAGACCATCATATGAAAATGGTCACCAGACGCTCCTTACCTTCCTATGTTCACCTTCTTATACTTTGAGGCGTCAAAATTCACATTTTATTGAGGATGAGTCTTTTATGATTATGGAACCTAAAAGACGACCAGAGAGAGACGATGCACTATCACATTTTGCGATATTTTTGCGACACTATTTAAAAACGTTGTTTTGTTTTTTTTTTTTTTGTTTTTTTCTTGTTTGATTTTATTATTAAAATGCAACACTCTTGTGATATCTCTAGAGTAGATAAAAAAGAAAATATTAAATAATAATAAATTATCATATCTTTCAGTAAGTAAATTTTTCTTATTTTATCAAATCATTTTTTTATTTATTTTGTTTTTTAATAATTGGAATATTTTTTTTCCTTTTTTGTGGGAAGTTCAGAAATTATGCAGATGGATTAAAAAAAAAAAAAACCAAAAAACTCATAATGTGTACATTCACACCTTCCAAGATAAGATTTGTTTTCTTATTTATTTATTTTTTTTTTAATGAAAGTGGTTTACAGAAAACAAGGTATTCACATCGCACCCGCCTATAAAACGTGTCGTGTTTTGATACGTTTTTACGTTTTTATTCATTCCTTGAGAAGAAGACCTCCTCTTGGTTTTTCTTAATGAAACCCACTTCCCACAAAAAAACAACACACACACACACATTATTGATCAAAGTTGACCCAAAAAAAAAGAGAAAACAAAAAAGGTATCCTCCATCTAGCACCTCTTACTGAACTTAATCCACTTTAACAACGCTTTATATTTCTAAAACCAAAAGAAAAAAAACAGCAACAACAACAACATCAAGACAACGAATAAAAGAAGATAAAATATTTTTTTAAACAATTGTATTATATAGTGAGGTAGACCACGACACCATCATCATGAAAAAAAAAAACAACAAAGTCTATCCTATCCTATCATCTTCCAGAAAAGACCAAGAAAAATGCCATAAATTTTCGTAAATCTATTTTTTATGAGCCATCAAATGGGAGAGTGCTCGAGGAAATCAAACAAGATATCAAAAAAAAAAAAAAAGAAAGAAACAATATTTCTACTCGTTTTTTATTTTTATTTTTAGTCTTTTTAGTCTTCTAAAGAAGAAGAAAAAATAGTCGAAGGGTTAAAGCAAACACCAACATCTTAATTTGCATTTGAATTATTAAAAGTGTCCAAACAAATCGACAAATGATTTAAATTTATTCCTTAAGCGATTAATCCAGAAAAAAAAACAACAACAACAACAAATATGAATACGAGAAATGGAAGAAGAGATTTGTTATTTTTTCTCTTTTTTTTCGATTCGAGCCCTTGAAAATAAAAAAAAAAACCACAAAAAATATAAAACTGTATTCAACAGGTACATTTTTATTTTATTATCATATTAAAATTATATTCCCACGATTCCTTTCTAGAAAGAATTAAAAAAAAAAACTGAGTAAATGTCTACTCTATGAGTGTGACTCGCACAGCGAAAGTTCTGTACATCCAAATTTAGTTATATTTTAGTTCTTTTTCTTTTTAAGTAAAATTGTACTTATTTTTCTTAATTATCATCATAATTTATGAGTTGGACTCTCGCATGCTAAGCGATTCCGTACATTCAATTTTTTGTTTGTTTATTTGAGTAGCAAAATTCTAAAAATCAATTTTCTTCTAGTTTTTCTTTTGTTGTTTTTTTCTTGTTTGTTTTCATATTCCTCTACAATTTAAAAATATGTAGTTATGAATGTAAAATCAACCACAGTGCTCTACAAAAAAAAAAAAAAAAAATTAAATAAATAAATAAATAAATAAAAGAAATATTACAATAAAATTTTCCAAAGAAGTTTTTATAAGAAATAAGTTTGTAACTTGGTAAAAACGAAAAAGAAAAAACAAAACAAAAAAAAATATAAATCGAACCGATGAAATAGCAGGTAAGGAAGTTGTAGAAAGCAAAGAAAATAATAAGAAAAGTACAAAAATATCCATTTAAAGAAGCGAAATCGCAATAAAAATCGTTTTAAGCTCGTTCGGTAGTAATTTGATGAGCTCTCAGCACGATATTTTGTCAACATGAAGGCACCTCATCGCGGTGCAATCAAATCAATCGTAAAGTGGAACTAGAAAAAATTACCACGAAAGGTATACATCATAAGAGGTACCATTAAAAAAAAACACAAAAAAAAGCATCATTCTCATACCAAAAAAAAAAGAAAAAGAAAATAATAAAAAATTAATAGACCTTTTCTACACGCCTACCATTCTCTACCTTTACTACTGATAATGTGGTATATCACACCTCTTCCTCCTACCGTGATTAATATAGCGGTACAATCGCGATACAGTTTAGTAAGTATTGTTTGTGAAATCCACTTACTCCTTATTGCCAATGACAAAAAGAAAAAAAATATATTACACCTATCTCATGATATCAATTTCTCCCTTTCGATACGAAAAACGAAATTTTCCACACTTTTATTCAGTGTGTGTATTTTTTTTTTTTTTTTCTTAGATACTCAAATTTGAAATCTTTTATTACAGATGTGGGTGAAAAGAGAAAAAATCAAAAATGAAAATATATAAGAAAACACCTGAGTTAAAGCGGTTAAACTTGAAGGAATAAGATTAAAAGATAATAAAAATTACAAAAAAAAAAAAATACTGAATACAAAAAAAAAGAAATATCCAAAAATATTTCCGTTTGATGATTTCACGGCTGAACGGTAAAATTTCGCCAGGTTTTTGTTGTAATGGGATCAGTTAGGTAATTACAGGTGCGAATATTCGACCGGTATTATAAAGGTGTTCAAATTGTTGTGTCATGTTTTAATTAGATTTAAGTGAAAACGTGATTGCGATTCGTTCCTTCAATTTAATCAAACCTTTATTACTATTATTACTTAATTTTATTTTATTTTTTTTTATATTTTAATTTTAATTTTAATTTGTTGAGTAGCTCCAGGTGAGCCTAAATATCATATTCTCATTTTTGTGTGTGTTTTTTTTTAGATTAATTATGCTTTAGATTATTATTATTATTTTTTTTATTTATTATTAATAATATTCAAAATATGTGTGAAAAGTCTCGAAAATTGTTTAATTATATAAAAGCATTTTTTTTAAATGTAATTTCAATTTCACTTCGTATTATTTTTGAAAAATTCATGAAAAATTGTTCATAATTATTCAAAAAACAAAAAAAAACGAAATTGTTGGCTTTATTCTATAATAAATTATAAAAACAAATCTGCTAGAGATATTTTCTATTATTAAGAAAAAAAACAAAAAACAAAAAAATAAAATTATATTATTATTAATTGAAAAAAATTATTTTATTCAACGTCTTTTATATAAGACAATATTCTTAAGGTATTTGCCTTTTTTGTAGAATCCGTACTCATAGATCGAGTATAAGATTTTTGAATTTTGAAAAAGAAAACAAATATAATTAATTTAAAATTTTAAAATAATACTTTATTAGAATAAAAATTTCTTAAAATGCAATCAAACCCTCGAATAAAACGATTCCGTGTTATTGAAAGCCGTGTTATTCCGGTACTATAGATTTATATATAAATAAATAAATCCGCGGTTACAAATTTAATAATAACTTAAAAATAAAAATAAAAAGTAAAAATTATATTCTTTGAACAGCAAAAACTTTTTCAAAAATCGATCTTTTATATTTTACAATGAAAATATCTAGTTTATTTATTTATTTATTTTTTTTTAAATATATGTAATTAGTAAAAAATAAAATATTTTATTATATTATAGACTCGTTTAAAAAATAATAATAAAAAGAGAAAAATTGTAGTAAAGCACTGAAAAGTGCAAAACCCATAGTAACGTGATCAGGTGAACTTATTCCGAGCACGTTGTTTATATGATTTAATGCATTTTGCATACTAATTTACTATTGTACGTTTATCGTCGTCGTCAGGCCCAATCTCTAAACGATCGGGCGGATTAAGTAAAACGAAAAATAAAAAGAAAAAGAAAAAAAAACAAAATCAAGAAATCATCATCTACTAAAGTCTGAGAAAAATTAAATTACTGCTCAGGTGAAAATATCCTCTATATTACCTCAATACCTTCTTTTATGACTTTTAATTTTTATTTATATTTTATTTGATTTTGATTTTTTCTTTTTTGTTTTTTTTAGGTATAATTTTTAGAGGTTTCAAATAAGGGCAGGTATGAATTTCACATCTTAAACATGTTACCGTGCTATAATTTTGTTTGTTTCTTTCTTTTTTTTCTTTTTCAATTGTTTTACTTTGAAATAAAAAAAAAAAAAAATGAAAAAATAAAATAAAATCCATAGAAAAAAAAATGTTTCGTTAAAAAACGTGAAAATTATTTTATGATGCCAATTAAAGAAAAAATATTCCGTGTACATAACTTTTTACAAAAACAAAAAAAAAAAAACACAAAAATAAAAATGGTACGCATTAAAGTGGAGACGAGAAAAAGACTGTAACCATGTACCACTCTTATATTTTCCTTTCCTTAAATATTCCATTCTACCTAATTGAAATGTAAAACGTTACCTGTACCATAATTAACATAAAAGTAATTGTTAAAAACAACCGAAATGACTTTAAACGAAAAATGAGCGCACAACACTCGAGAAATTCTAAATGAAGTTGAACGACAAAAGGTTAAAATGGGTTAAGCATATTTTGTTAAAAAAAGAAAAAAAAAAAAACAACAAACGATTTTTACATTTTATTTCTTTTCGAATTTTGTTTTAAGAGTATAAGCATAAAATATGAATTTAATAATGTAATTATCAAACAATTGACTTAATTAATTAATAAAATTTATTATAATCACAAATACTGTTGAAAATGACCCTAATGAACGCATCATAAGTTCATATTTTCTTTCTATGAAATAATATGAAAAAAAGAAAGAAAAAAAAAAAAAAATGTTGTACGGAACCCTTTGCGTGCGAGTCCAATTCACACTTGGCCAGTGGTTTTAAATATCCCACCCCATCGAGTTCATCCCTTTCCACCCCCTTTAAAAAGAAAAAAAAAATCATTATCATCACATTCGTAATTTTTTATCTTCCTATTTTTATTTTGTATGTCCAGCTGGCTAAAATGTAGGTGGAAGATTCTTGACCGCTTGAGGTCAAGGATAAAAATGCTGTTTTGGTCTAGTCTACCTAGGAAAACATTGCTGTTTTTTTTTTTTTTGTGTGTTTTTCTTTTATATTATGGTTTTTTTTTTTTTGCTTTTTTACGAAACGAAAAGACGGAAACCATTTTCACCAGACAGAGGAGAAGAGAGATGAAAAGCACATGGCCGGCAGGAATCGTCTAAATAGAAACACACATGAACCAACATGTGGCGTGGTGTAGAAAAGAAACTACGTAAGGGGATACGGGGTAGTGATTCCATGTCCATGTTCAGGATATTTCTTTATATATATATATATATATATATATATATATTTTTTTATTTTTTTTTACTACTTTTATTGTTACTTTTTTATGTTCCAGTTTTCTTGGGCCGCTTATAAGCACGTGTATATGACATGACGTGATATTTTGAGCTTTAAATCGATATATTGATTTGGATGGTTACCCAAAAGTGTTTCTTTAGAATTTCTTTTTCCTTCTCATCATGTCCAGAATGGCCATCATCCTATTACATGGATTTTATGCTGGAGAAATCAACGTACCAAAGGAAAAAAAAAACAAATATCATATTGATAATATGTTTTGTAAATATATATATATATATATATATATAAAAAAATAAAATAAAATAAAATGAAAAAAAAGGTAAACAAACAATAACAAACTTTTCCCTTTCACATACGTGGTAAGGTCAGTGTGTAACTAAGTGTTGGCCCACATGTGAATGGATCCATACGATGACCTCGAACAACCTGTTGCTTTAAGATATCACCGAATCGTTTTTATCGTGTAATAGTGTTTTTTTTTTTCTTTGTAAAAGTGGGGTACTTGACCGATACGGTCTTTATTTTATGTATAAATAAATTCTTTATGGGCTGATAAATATCGTAAAATAAAAATAAAAAGAAAAAAAGAAAATTCCCTTTCTTAGTTTTTATCTTTAAAAAACAAGAAAAAAAAATATATATATATATAATTTTCCGTGACACCAGGATAACGATTAATTTTACTAATAGTAGAATTTCGATTATTAAAATGTTAAAATTTTTTTATACTTTTTAGCATTTTAATTTTGTTTAGTGTTCAGAAAAATAATAAAAGGATTATTTTATACAAGGAATTTTTCTATAGACAATTTAATTCTATTTATCGTTTGTTTTTTTTTTTTATATTCGTCTCAAAAATAAATTAATTGTATTATCTATAATTTTATAAAGAAATAATTTTTTTTCAAGAAATAATTCAAACTATAGAGACTCATTGTTTTTATCATATCGTGATTGTCTTCATTATAAACTCACTCACTCAAGATCAGCAAAAATAAAATAAAAAAAAAACGGTTCAAGAAGGTTCTAGTTAAATGGAAACAACGACAATTTCAAAAGAATAATAATAAAAATGTAACACCTTCGTTAAAGATGAATCTATTATGATTTAATAAGGTAAACAATTCGAAAAAACAAGACGTTATTCTTTTGTTTTTTTTTTGTTTTTTTTGTTTTGTTTTATGTTTTATGTTTTAAACTTAATCATAGTATCAGAAGTTGTCGTGTGGTTTGGATAGGTCCCTTTTCGTCCCTAAGATCCGATAATGTGTTATAACAACTGAAAACCCCATTATTCCATGGTATTACGATGTATCGAACACGAAAGGTGAATTGTAGAATAATCTTAAAAAGGTAGAATGAAGATGGAAGACTCCTGAACGTTGAGACGGGATGGATATTTTTAACGGCATCCAACATAGGAGTATGATAAATTTCATAGGTGAGCGCACCCACAACATAAAAGGGGATCATCGTTAAACACCAGAAATCGAATACTGAATATCATCTCATCCATATTCATTGGTTTCAAGAGTAATCAGTATGCAGGAGCTCCTTAGTTTGACTTCTTGATTTTTCTTAGTCACAATCTTGCAAAAGGAGGAAGAGCTTCTTCTTTAAGAAGGTTCTTCTTCTGTCCCCCGGGTACCCCCCGTCGAGAACCTACCAACGGTTCAAGATACTCTCCCTGGACAGATATACCTATTTAATGGACACTTTGCAATTACTTTTGTTGTCACCCGTAGTGATTTTTTTTGTTTTATTTTTATTTACTTCTTGTTTTTTTTTTTTTACCTTTTTATTGATGGGTTTACCTTTACCTTTTAAAAGACAGTCGAAACAAAATTGAAGAAATGAAAGAAGAGAGATTATGAGAAATTTCCAGGAAATATTCCTCTTTTCTGAATCTCGAATATGATTCGAATTCTCGGAATGGATTTACCTTCTTAATTAATACAAAATTTAATTATAATTATTTTAAAAAAATACGAATATGATAATAAATTTGATAACGGATATTCAGAAATAATACTAATAATAAATTGCAGTATAAAAGTATAAAATTAACAAAAAACAAAAATAATAATTTGATTAAATTTAAAACAAATAAATAAACAAATATAATAATAATTATGTAAATTAAATTTTACACTATTAATTCATAACAAAATATTAATGTTGGTATTAATTTTAAATGATTTGTTTTTGTATTTTATTTAATTTCGGTTATCTGTATTTAAATATTTGTGAAAAAAGAATCGAAATTTGGAGTGTCTTTTTTTTTAAATAAAATTTTTCGCACTAATTAAACTCTATAGTCATTAAAAAATATTGTTATTATTTTCCTTATGTTAATTTTCGTATATTTTGGAGGGAAAAAAAAATAAATAAAACTTCGTTTTCAAAAATTGCATAAATATAGCCTGAAACTTCCCATTCCCCATTGTCCCCACTCTCTATCAAAGGTAGGTTAATTAATTAGTTTAAATATCTAAATAATCTACACCTACTACTTAAATCTTCCATTTAATTCACATTTTTCTTCATTAGTAGAAAAAATTACACGAGGATTCCCCTGTTTAAAAAAAAATGAAAAAAACTGTTGCAATTGTGTGGTTTGTTTTTCATGTTCTCTTTACGTGGATGGTGGTAGGGGGTATAAGACACCCTTTTAGCCCTTTATTGCTACTAAAAGAACCCTTCAAAGCGCCATTTAACAGCCCCATAGACGGGAGATAACCCCCTGTGCTCTCTGCCCGATAACCCCAATTTGAAATCTAGAATAATTAACATCTTTGTTATTTCCGCTAATCACACGATAATTCGGGGGCGTTTAAGTACTTTTAATCATCATCCCCCTCCGGGTACATGGATATAACCCTTTTTTTTTGGTTCTCCTAATAAAAGGGTTCTATCCCCCTTTCTAGTGAAATTCTTCTAATTCTTCCCCCAATTAAAAAAACAAAAGATAAGATAAATGAGTTATGGTATTTAATCTGGCACATGCAATTAATTACCTGGTTTTAACATACTTTATACAAATTAACAAATGATAGTATAATATAAATTTTATTTTGGGAATAATTTGTCCCGAAACTAAAAAAAACAAAAAATTGAGGATGCCACAAAAAATAAAAACAAAAAAACGACAGAAACAAACATCTTAATTGATCTACCTGTATAAAAATTTATATCTTCTTGTAACACGGCGCTTAGAAAATTTTTCAGCAAGGTAGAAAATAAAAAAAAAAATAAATAAAAAAAAACATACAACAACGAGAACCAGCAAAAAAAAAAAAAAATAGAAAGAAGTTTGATAAAGAGAAGAAAAAAAAATGTATGCCGCAAAAGCGACCAAAAACAAAAAAGACTACCACGGCATCTATAAGATCTCACCTGAGCGCCTTCTTAAGATTAAGAAGGAAGACTTAAAGACCTACGGTAGCACTCGGCTTGTCGGCTCTAATTAGATGCAGTCATATTAGGCCGGGGCGCGCTCAACGCGATCAGAGAATTTATTCCATCACCTGAGAGGCCGCCTGGCCGCCACGGTACCACCACCTGGGCCCTCACCTCTTCTCACCTGTAAAGAGGGAGGGGCCGGCGGATTTTTCAATTTTGACACTTTTGAAAAGAGTTAACATCGTCGTGTTTTGACTTTTATTGTTCTTTAAGGGATCTTGATTTTGGTAACCATCCGAGGTTTTTATTTATTTAATTTTTATTTCTATTTTTTATTTTTATTTTCTCGGGTCAGTTCTGATTCTTTATTTTTTTATTATTATTTTTTTTTATCATTCATCTTCTGTTTTTTTTGGCCTTGTTTACGTTATTCCCTACCCTGTTACTAATAATTCTTTAACGTTACCAAACTGGAGTCTACATCATCATGACCTGAATCGGTCAATTGGTTAATTTGACTCGTAAACTGAGCGTTCTGTATCTTAAAGATTTTACAATTAAATTATTATCAATATCTAGACGTTATCTGCTATCGGTATATCTTTGGACGGAGGGGGGGGGGGGGGGGGGGGGGGGGGTCAAGATATATCATTCAGCAGTATCACAAAAAATTCCATAAACACAAAATTCTAATAAAAATCAATTTAAAATTCTACAAAGAGTAGAATATTTTAAGAGTAAAAGGAAAAAAAAATTAATAACAATTTATGATTATAAATGTCTTTTTTTTTCTTTTTTAATAATTTATTTCGACTGAAATATTACCTTGTAAATTAATTAATTAATGTACATACGAATTTCATTTTTCATTGTAATACTATAATTAAGGCATTTCTACGAACTTTAAAATAAAAATTTTGTACATTATTACAAAATCGATTTATTTTTATTTTCAAATCTGTTAAAAATAAAACTTAATACCAAAGTTAGACTTCTATAATTTTTATTTATATATGATTCTTATTTTATTTATTTATTTATTTATTTTATTTTCTTTTTAAATTCTTAATACTCGAATTTAATTTTCAATATTTCAAACAAATTTTATTTTATTACTTTTATTTAGTTTTTCTATCTACGAAAATTCGTATGAGAAAAGTGTCTTTTTTTTTAATTAAAATAAGATAAAATATAATACTAATAAAATAGTTTAAACCAATATATAAAAATAGTGTTAACTTTTAAGACTTTTAATTTTTTTTTTTTTTTTTTTTTTTTTAGATCATTGGTTAGCGCACTAAGTCGACTACTCACAACTTTTGAGGTGAGTACAATTCCTAATTTAAAAAAAAAAATATCATTCTATTGTATTTTTAGCATAGTATTTATACTTATGTTATTTTTCTTAAAATTTATCTTTTCTAAGAAAAAAATAAAATAAAAATAATTTAATGATACATCTTGATATAACTTCATGTAGATAAATTAAAAATAGATAAAAAATTTAAACTATAGTCGGTTAGTACTTGTACGTGATCTACCGTCTCTAGATCTTTTGGGTATTTTTTTTTTGTGTTCTATTTTCCTTTTAATTAAGCATTCATTGACCTGAGAAATTTCTAAGTTTTGTCACATTCTGTTTTACTTTTAAAAGCGTAACTAAGAACACAAAAGTTCAAAGTAAGTCATGACTTTACCATAAAGAAGTTGATGATAAAAAAGAAGATGGCTATGGCTATTTTATTTCTATTTATTTTATATTTTTATTTATGATTTATGTTAGTGCTATTTTGGGGCGACATAAATAAGAACAAACTGAAAATAATAATAATAATAATAATAATAATAAAAAAATGTAAAGAATAAAAAATACCAAAAAAGCAAAAAAAAAAACCAACAAGCTCAAGTTAAACTGAAACAAAATCTTTGAAGATATCTTGAAGATATTTAAGTAAGGTAAAGTAAAAACAATAACGAATTAGGAAGGGGGATAAAACTCTGAAATCTGAGAAAGAAAAACCTTCTTTTTGAATTGGAATATTTCGCTCCAGTTGTGTCGATGATCCCCCCCCCCTACCTGTAACCTCTTCCTCCACCTCCTCCTCCACCTCCCCCCTCCCATTCTTTGTATACCCTTTTACTATGTGTGTCCCCCCTACCGCTGATCAGGTAAAAGACCCCCCTCATTCTATAGGTGAAACGTGAAACAACAACATACCGGTGCGGATCCGTCCATGATGAAGGTATAGTATAAGCTAGTGAG
>MNCL01000238.1:43004-95099 GCA_001932985.1 Proctacanthus coquilletti
CCTCCCCTCCCCCCTCGCCCTCCCCCTCCACCCCGTTACTCTTGACCCCAGCCGCCGTGTGTCTTTATACTTGTCCATACGTTTCGTACGTAGATTCCATAAAAGTATCTGGTGCAGCCATGGGTATCTCTTCCACTAAAGAAAAAGGGTACTGTACACAAATCTCGAAAAAGTGATTTGCATGCATAACGCAGCCTTAAGGTTCATTGATTGTTCACAGCTTAGATTGGCTGAGCATTCGTTTCGTTGTAGATTATTATTTTTTTATTTTCTTATTTTTTGCCCATGTCTTTCAACATTATTTCGTCGGTTTTTCATATAAAGTTTTATCGTTTTTGTTTTTTATTATTATATTTTGTATCTTCCAATTTTTAATCTTCTTCTCCACGGCTGGTTTTGTTTTTTTTTTTTATTTTATTATTTTATTTTATTTTATTTTATTTATTTATTTTTTTTGTAATATTTTTATAACCATTTGCAGTGATCATTTAAATAAAAGATAAAAATCGATAAATACAGCAAAAAAAAGTAAAAGAAAAAAATTAATTATAATAACAGGAGATTTTCAACAAGTAATTTTGGGTTATTTATTTCATTATATGTAGAAAAAAAAAACAAAAACAAAAAACAATGATTCGATGATCGATAAAAAACTATTTACACTAATCTGAACCTGGAACTGCAGATTACACCAAAAATTTGTAATATTCTTTCTTCTTCAAAAAAAATTTATTATTTTATTTTTATAATATTTATAATATTACATTCTTTCAAATTTCTAGTAACGCCTACAAAGGATCATCACTATACAAAAAAAAAAAAACAATTCTATTTCCATGATTTTTTTTAAGTTGTCTTTTTTTTTGTCTATCAAAAATATGTTCACAATTTAATTTAATTAATATTATTTTAAATCAGTACTTGAAGCAGCAGATAATTCAATTTATTTTAAATAAATCAAATTGGAATAATAATCTACTTTTTTGTTTTTAATTGATTTAAAATTTATTTCTAATATTTTTTCATATTTTAAAATATTACTATTTCGTAAGCAAATTAAAAATACTAAAATACTTTCTGGCTTTAAAAATTCCTAAAGAAGATATACAGATAAAAAAAAAATGGTCTAGTAAAGTGCTAAATCGAAAAAGCATCGCATATTGTGTATGCGGATGACGATATTGTTTAAATAATAATACTACTGAAAACAAAAATACAAAATCAGGAGAGCCCAAGAAAATAATTACATGATCTGGGTAAATCGCCTCGCACCTGTATCCACAAATAAGATTTTCGAACAGAGAGAAAATATGCAAAAAGCGAATGTAATCAAATAAAAAATAAAAAAATAAAATAAAATAAATAATAATAAGTAAAACAATAAACACAAAAGAAATATGTATATGTATAAAAAGAAAATATTCTAATTTGTGGGCGAAAGGTGAAGAGGAAAGAAAAACCGCATTATGTGCGATCACAAGGAAAATTATTTTGCTCCTCCATTGGTACCTTGGACAAGATGATCATCATCTGATGTAGGACAGGTGGGAGAGAGGATCAGTAAAAAGATGATTGGGGGGGGGGGGGGGGGGAGTAAAGAGGGGGAGTAACACATGTATATATATTGATCAGAAGAAGTCTCTCACTAGACATAATCGTCCGTATAAACCGATGATGATGATAACGACGACGACGATCAGCTAACTATAAAATCTTCTTTCGTTCGGTTCGGGGGCGAAAGGGGCAAAAGACAAATTAACCACGATGAGCAATTATCCTCGAAAAAGATTTGTAAAACTTCAATCCCTCCCTCTCTTCCCCATTCCACCTGATTCCCTACCTATAGTCTCCTCCTTCTACCATAGTGTACCCCATCATATTATACAAAATCACTAGAGGTGTATGTAAACCTACGGCGATCTGATGATCGATCGGTGCGAAAAAATTGCTTCATAGTTTTCTTAAGACTTCTAAAGTATTGTTCAGCCACCCACTCTTAATTCCAACAATTTTTCTGTCCCTTTACCCCTTCTTACCCTACTTAATTTCATGCCAGAATATAATAAAAAAAAATCCCATCAATTGCACCTTTACCCCGTATGCAAGTAATGTCTCGAAATTTTTCTCAATTATAAAACGCGAGAATTGTGTACCCCTTTACCCCTTTTTTTTCCTGCTCTCGTAGTAAGAATCTTACGAAGGTATCTTTACCATCTTAAGAAGCAAAAGACCATGCCAGTAGTTTAAAAGAAAAAAAAAACAAAACAAAAAAATCTATAAGACCACGAGTAGAATTCAGTTGTAGGGGGCTTGCTAAAAGAGGTAAAGAGGGGTAGACTGCAATAAATAATTCTCGTCCTGTTCCAATCAATAAATCAGAGTTTGTTCTTTAGGGGCTAAAGGGAAAAATTTCGCCGACGATGGATAATTGGAGTATTATTACACAGCAGAGTGTTAACGAAGCTTTGAATTGGCCACCAAATAGGCGAATGTCGGCGACGTCGGGACTACATGGGGATCAATTGGAGGGGTCAAGGGAGGGGTAATGGGGGGCCAATCGTTGCGGTTTTGTATCGTATCTGGAAAGGGAATTCAAGAAAAAAAAATACTATATAACAAAAGGAAAGATAAATCCAACGAAGACGTACGTTCTTCTTGAAGGATTGTTTTGTTTTTTAACCTCCTTCCCTCATCTCATCCTTCTTCTTATAATTTTTGGATTGTATGCTGTTTTTTTTTTTTTGATTTTTTGGTTTTTTGACCCCATCTTTTCCTCATCGCGGGCGCTGATTATGATTTTGTATATGCAAGAATTCTTCTTTTAACGCTCAAGCGGTAACAACGCGTCTTTTCGCTTGCGGGCCTTCCTCGTTTTGAAATATAGTTTTTTTTTTTGGTATGTGGATGATGGTATGGTGTGTATGGATCAAAATGTCTTTTTTTTACCTGCATATAAATCCATAACACAAAAGTATACTTTGTAGAAAAAAAATTTTTATTTTTTTTTTTTGATTGGGAGACACCATACAGTCGCGCGTGAAGGAACAAATCAAAGGGGCGATGAAGGAAGGGAGGAGAATGGGAGGGGTACGGAGCGGCAAGATTGAAAGAGGTTAAAAATGTGCTCGCGAGAAAACACTGATTTTTACCTGAAATGCTATTGTAATATTCGAACGCATGAACTCTCTGATTGAAATGGAAGGTATGATAAAAGGGGAATATCACTCGGTGATAGGAAGGGCCGGGCTGTGTGGGGGGGGGGGGGGGGGGGGGGGGGGGGGGGGGGGGGGGGGGGGGGTAAACGGGGGTTTGATTAAGGCAGCAAAAGAAATCAATGGTTTCCGCGGGCGCGCGCGATTACAAACAGATCCACACCATCTACGAGAACAACAACAAGAACGACAAGAAAGAAAAAATAAAAAATAAAAATTTAAAAAAAAAATGAAACAAAACAACCGGTGAGGAGAAAAGGAGCAAATAAATGAATTAAAAATTAATCACCAAGGCGCAGATGAAAATTGCGTGAGAAATGAAATCAGCTCTTTGCAAGCAAAATACCAGCGATTTCAGGCCTCTCTTCTACACCCGCCATATGCTTGCCCCCCCCCCCCCCCCCCCCCCCCCCCCCCCCCCCCCCCCCCCCCCCCCCCCCCCCCCCCCGGCTTGCAGCGCCCCCTCCCTTTTCCTCTTTCCCCACGAATAAACCTTACGTAGGGTACCGCGCATACCTTTCGGCAGACCTTAACTACAGTTGGACGATGGCTCATAGGTTAGAAGGGCACCTAACAGAGCCATTACCAGGAATTCTTCGATGATGGCTTTAATATGGCATCGTCCTTTTTCCTTTACGTGTTCATTTTTTATTTTTTTTTATTTCGAAAGAGAAATCATTTTATTCACACACAACTCCAAGAAGTTTCTGTTAATTATATTTTTGGTTCGGTTTCGCCGTGATTTAAAAAACAAAAAATAAAAAAGCAAAGAAACGAAAAACTAATCTTTTTCTTCGATAATTATCCTTCTTGAGGTAATCATTAAAAGTACACAGGATTTTTGGAAAGATAGAAGAAGAAGAAAAAAAAAAAGAAAACAATACCCATAATAGACCCAATTTGATTATATAATGATTTGTTTTTTTATCTTTTTACCCAAGATTTCTCGATTAGAATTAAACTCTCAAACTTGGGAATATATCAGGACCTGTTAAGGCGTTGGCAAGGCACGTCACTAGAAGTATTACTTCTAAGTAGGAAGTACCGTGAAGTTTTGTATATCCAGACCATTAAAAATACTAAGTGTGTAGTTGATTAGAACCATGTCAAGACAAATTTTTCTAGTCGGCTTATTTTCCCCAATTAAAATAAGATAAGGGCATCAAGAATTTATTCATACTCTTAAAAAAAATTCTTTATAATTCTTTACCGATATAAAAGTAATTAACTTATCCACCGTTAGCACTATTATTCTAATACCTGGCCGACATCAATCACTAGATGAATGCATGCTTGCATGATTCTTGTTCACCTGTTTAAGAATCGTGTAACCTTACCATGGTTCTATCTATGGTATAAGATTATGAATATTAATAACGCCCTCATAGAGGTTTAGATTCCCTTCCCCTTATTCCCCTTACCCCTCCCCCTCTCCCTTACCCCATCAACCTTCTCCCCTTTTTGAATAAATCCTTAAACTATGCAAGTCACATGAGTTTTGTTGCAATTTCATTTCATATTCAATTTTCGGACTGAATTGTTATGCGATACTCGACACTGCGACTAGGCATGCTAATTTTACTTATTTTTTTATTGTTGATATTGTTGTTGTTGTTGTTGTTGTTGTTGTTGTTGTTTTTTCGCATTTTTTTCCCCTCTCTCTTTCTCTCTCTATATTTCATTTTATTTTCTATAGGTACTCTAGCACCATCGGTGCGATATATGTGACTATATTTTTTTTTTTTGGTTTTTTCTCTACTAATTTTTATTGTATAAATAAAAACTTTTCTCTTTATAAATAAATTTTTTCAACAATCACCCCCCCCCCCTTCCGGAAAAATTTATCTTCTTAAAAAGAAAAAAATGTAAAACAGAAAAAAGTAAAAAACTGTTTTTTTTCTTTTCATTTTTTCTTTTTTTTTTTTTTTAGTATTGTATGAATAACTTGAAAAATTTTATGCTTTCGAAGCACACAACCGTTTTTGCGATCTTTTAACAAGCTTTACCTGATTGTGATTAATTATAATTGTCGTGGAATTTTGTTAAACAACTCACAATTGTGTGAGATGATTTTTAATTAGTTTTCGTGAATATATTTAAACGATTTTTGCGATTTCTTTCAACTTGTCGGGTGTCTCAGGAGATTGAGGGACATTTATACATTAAGAAAAAAAAAATAAATAAATAAAAAATAAAAAATAAAAATGTATAAAAACAAAAATAAAATAACTAAATAAACAGAAGGATAAGAAGTAGAATTTTAACACACATATCACAAAGTACTCCCACGAAAAGAACAAAGATGGAAAATGTGTCTTAGGGTTTTTTTTTGTTTTGGTATTTTTTTCTTCTTCTATTTTTTTTTAATATTTATTATTCCATTTATGCGTTTTCTTTATTTTATTCTTAGGTTATTTGTTTTTTTTTTTTGTTAATTCCTTTGTTCATTTGTCTTTTTACTTTTGTGGTATTATCCATGGAGTATTATCCATGGTGACATTCATTCGATGTTTAGAGTAGTATCCGGGTTCACCGGTTTTTGTCCCCATACCTGAGAAACAAAACAAAACAAAAAAAAAAAAACAGTCTCACCCCACCTACTTTGAAATTTCAGATAATTTGTGTCATATCGTGGTTTATGCTATTCTGTGCAGATATACCTGCTTAAAGTAGGTTTCAAGTCCAAATTGAATTATTCCAAAGGAGTGTGAGTTAGACTCGCATGAGGAATGTTCCGTACAATAATTCAATTTGAAATGAATCTAAACTGAAACTTTAAAAAATAAAATAAAATAAGCAAATGAATAAATTCATATTATTAAAACAAATTATATCGAATAAATTTATAATCGTATTTTAATAAACTTTTATTTAACACCCAACACCATGACCTTTAAAAAAAAAAAATGAAAAAATAAAATAAATAAAATTTCATTTTTCAAAAACAAATGTGAATTTTCAGTTTTTTATAAAAGATTTACTAGTATTTTTATCATACTTTAAGAAGTACCAAGAAATCTAAAGATTTAAAGCATCTAGATAATTCTTTCTTATATCTTCATAATCGTCGTATCTTAAATTACATGAATATAAATTCTTCCTACTCCTCAAAAACTAAGAAAAAAAAAAAAACAGTGGCACACTTATAAAAGATCGAAAAACAAATAAGAGAAAAATAAAGATGTTAATCTTCATGACAATTAGTTCAAGTTAATTTTCTTATTTGGCACAGAAGAACCGAAAACTGTGTACCGAAAATAAAATTGGATAGTCTTTAGTATCTTATGTTCAACCTTCGTTATCCCCCTCCCCTCCGCCGCCCTGTGGCATCTTAAAAAAAAGGAGTCATGTGAAAGAAGAAACACATAAAAATTCCTTGCATCCCAGCATCCCATCTTCTTCCTATCGCGAATGATCAAACAGGAAATTACTTAAAGATATGGTCATCCGATTTATTGCAACTGTTAAACCATTAGATAAACAGTTAATTTTTCTGTTTCTTTAGTGTTTAGAGAGGGGGGGAGGGAGGGGAGGGAGGATAGAATGATAACAATCTTATGAATAAGCGACTTAACCCTTTTCTTTTTATCACAAAGGTAAAAAGGTAAAACACATGGTGGAAATAAACCTCGTTATACCTATTGATTCTTATCTAGGCTATTAAAAAATCGTATCCATGGAAATTTTTTTTCAAAATAATTTTTATTAAATTTTACATGATAAAGTAACAAACAAATTAACAGACTAGTGATAACAGCCCCGGCCCCCTCTCCCCCTCCCCTTTTAGCTAGAATAATAAGATTTATATCAATGAAAATTTTATCGAAATAACTTTTTTTAATTTTTATGTAATAGTGTAAAAACCAAAAGAAAGATAAACAATAAACACAGTTTTTTTCAACACCTTCTTAAGGAAGTGTACTTTTATCATGTATAAAACCTCTAGAACATATCCCAATCTTTTGATTTTCCAATTAAAATAGAGAAAAGAAAAAAAAAACAAACCGTCGACAATTCCTGCAGAAGATCTTTCGATCTGGATGGATTTATACTTTTTTTTTTTATAATTTTTTTGGTTTTCGTTTTTTGCATCCCGTGAGAGAGAACCCAAAAGAAGGAGAGTTGTTTCTTTGTTAATTCCACCTGACTCAGGTTCCTAATTGGAGTTGCCTCTTCTCAGTAATTAGATAATTGCAGCCGACGGTTAATCTACATCGTTGTTTTTTTTTTCTTCTTTTACTTTACAAAAAAAAAAGGTTATGTTTTTTCAGAATGTGTTTAAAGAAAGCTTTTCTCAATATATATTTTTTTTTTTTTTATAAAGTAATTAAAAATTTGAGAAAAAATATGCGATCTACTTTCACTTTGATAATTATTTATTTATTTTTTTTTTTTTATTTTATTATTATTATTTTTATTTTTATTTTAATTTTTTAAGGTGAACAAAAGTGAGCGGGAAGTTGATTAAAGTCTTATAGAATTTAAATATCTGGAGAAAGGTGGTTTTTTTTTCACCTGCAGGACATGCCATCATCATAATTATCATCACCTTCATTGGTCTGGTCAGATCCAGAATTATCAAAAGAATATGAAAGAAGAATCCAGAGAGGAGATACTACAAAATAAAATAAAATAAAAAATAAAACAAAAATGAAAATCTTTTATACTAGAAAGCAACCTTTCGATGACCTTCGCATTCTCCCAGGGGATATTAACACTTTGATCGCTTTAATGATCCGATGGACCAAAATTGGCGGTCAAGGTGGAATTACTTACTTAATTATTAAAGGGGTTATTCGTTTTTAATTGTTTTGCAGTTGAATAAAAATCACCGGATAGAAACGTTCCGGATCCCATAAGAGTTTTTTGCCCTTGGAAATTTCGTTTTTTTTTATTATTATTATTTTTTGTATTGTATTGTTTTTTTTTTTTAATTCTTATTTTGTACCTGGGTTTTTGGTTGTAATTTAGTGTTTGATTTCTTTTTTTTTTGTTTTTGTTTTGTATAAAAACGACAGAGACATGCACAACCCATTAAAAAATTCTGGCCTGGTGCTGCTGTTATTATTGATTATTATTTCTTTTTTTTTTTTAACAAAATCCCATTTTAATGACTATCGGGATAAAGACTAGTAATTAAGCTGAAAACTGACGCATTGTGTAATTAACGTAATTAAGGTTGAAAATAATTACGGAAATGCTTAATTTCTGTAGCTCGGTAATTTTCTCATGTATCAAAATGTAATTTTTACCTCTCTCATAATGAGGTTTTTTTTTTTTTGGTAGTGTGTAACTTCTTTGAAATTTTTATAATCTAACACCATTTTGAGATACGTGAACTTTTCTCTACATAAAGATTTTTTTTTGTGTATGTTCAGTCTTTTAATTAACGTAATTTTCTTTTGTATTTTTTTATAGAAATTTTTGGGATATAACATACAAAAAAAAGGCCAGAAAAAGGGGTAAGTGTGATTATTTTGTATGATTGTACCTTTGTAAATGTTTAAAAATAAATATAGGATTTTGTTTTTGAAATGACCTCTTACATATTTTTTGTTATAGTTTTAAAAATGTATAAATAAAAAATACTTTTAGATAAAAAACATTTTTGGTATCGTTTAAAATAAAAAGAGTAATTTTAAATTGAATATTTAAAGACTTCAAGGGTGTCTTCTACTCGATAGTTTTTTTTTTTATATATAAAATAAATAGATCTAACCAGAAAAAGTCTCATAGCTTTACAGAATTGTATTGTAGTAAATTATAGGGGTCCTAAGGTTCCATACCGCAAAAGGAAAAAAGCGGAACCCTTGTAAGATCATACACGCGTCTCAAACACTATGCAAAATTATTTTCCCAAACGCATCATAAGTTTGAATTTTTCCAAATCATAAGTTATCATTAAAAATTTCTTTTTGAGAAGTAATGCGAAAAAAAAATATTGTACGGAACCTTCTGAGCGCGAATCGAACTCGTACTTAGTCGGTTTTCTTTTTTTTAAAGAAAAACAAAAATAGGTGAATATAATTGTACCTTTAACCTATCGAGGGTATTACCTGTATTTTAGTTTCTTTTTTTTTTTTGTTCGTATCAAATGTGTGTGATAAAATTATTTCTGTGTTATAAGAAGCAGTCACAGTAGCGTAAATCGCTCTATAACAAATTCTTCTGCATCAATGTTTCTTTTCGTCATCATAACTTCACGAGACCGTAATCTACCTTTTTTTTTACCTGTTGATTTTTTTTGTCTTTTCTTTACCTCTACACGCATGTACCTCACAGAGGCCGGAAGTTAACCATTAACGCTTTTTCGGTTCCTCAAACAATTTTTAGTTACTAGAGATAATTACAAGATGTAGGTCTGGGTCCGTTGTTAATTATTGTGACTACAAAAGAATTGGCTGCTTCGGTTGGTTTGATGGTTATTTCTGGCGCGGGGGATGGAGGGGAAAGGTGGGGGAGGGAGGGGGGGGGGAGAACAGGGAATTACGTACCTTTAGAAAAAAAGAAAAAAAAAGGAAATTAAAGGTGAATTCGGATTTTTATTCTTGTTTTCTTTAACTCAATTGTCTTGACGCACCCTAATGAATTTTAAAACAAGTTTCTGAAGGAGAGAAAGTTCTTTTATTTTTTGTTTTTTTTTTGGTAACCATCTACCCGAATAACTGGCACCTATGAATTATTTCGTTTTTTTTCTTATTTTTATTTTATTTTACCTTTAATTTATCAAGGAGTATGTATAAGAAGACGATGTTTGCAAACATGTGATGGCGCGATTACAAATAAATTTTTGATTTTCAAAAACCAGACATTTAAAAATAGCGTGTTAATATTATTAAAATATATTTCATAATTTTAAAAGTAAATTTTTGTAATAGGACTTTTATTTTATTTTAAAGTCAGATATAATTAATTTCTTTTTTATAGCTGTTAGAAACCCCGGTCAAGTGTGACTTAGACTTGTGCAAAAAAGTTCCGTATAATTAAATATTTTCTCTTTGTCGAAATATAATTTATTTGCAAAATCTAGTTTTAATTTGTAAGCATATCGCTCCCAAATTATTAAGACAAAAAAAAATATTTTTTAACTGAATTTTTAAGCTTAAAAATTTTATTTAATTTTATTTTTATATGATGGCGTCTTACCGATAAACGTAAAAAAATACAAATTTTACATACTTTTATATTATCGAATACCATGGCATTTAAAAAAACAAAAAGCTACTTATATATTTAATGCAAAAAATAAAATAAAATAAAAATGAATACAAAAAAAATCCATTTTTATATTTTAAAAAAATAACAATTTTGTGTATATTTTAATAATTTTTTTACGATATTTGATACAGTGAAAGGTTTTGATTTTTTATTTTGTTAATATTATTTATAAAAAGAAAAAGTTTTTTATTTTTGTAGAGTTAAATACGAGAGTTAACCCTTTTGAAAAAAAAAAATAGTCAAAGTGTTTATTTCTATAATTTAGATATCTATAAGATACCCAAATGATCGAAGTGGGGGTAGGGTATTTTTTAATTTTTGTTCCTAATTTTTGGTTTTCTTTTTTTTTTGGGAATGTTTAAGCAATCTTTTGATGATAATTGCAGCAGTGGCGGCGGCGGCGGCGACGGTAAAAATACCATGGAGCGGAGGAGACGACCGTCGTCGTTTTTCTTGACCATCTTTTTCCCTGGGCATTAATGGGAATTGTGGGAATTTAATTTTAGGAAATTATCTCTGATTACCACCAAAACCACGTCTCTGTCTCTCCACATAATTACTACCTTGATTCGCAGCTCTTTTTCTGGTTTATTCTCGTTTTTTTTTCATTTCTTTTTTTTTTTAATGAAGATTGTTATATTTGTATATGTGTAGGTATACGCGCTTGTTTCCGTGATTTTTTTCGCTGTTTTGCTGTTATTATTGTTTTTTTTTTTTAATTCATTTCGTACATAGCGAACGATATTCGTCTTTACGGGATTTTTGTTGTTATAAAAGACGATGAAACTCTCAACATAAGATACAAACATACATACACAACCACACGTGTAATATAAGGCATAGGGTCTCCTCTTGATCCGGGACAGGTAATTACTTGATGAGCTTTCAGCTGTTAGACACGCTAATTGGAAGGTAATTTACATTTGGTGGATTTTCACCTTTTATATCTTTTTTGCTGTTGTTGTTATTCCCTCTTCTTCCAGCAACTTCTTATATACCTACCTTTCATCATCGGAACAATCTTCTTCTACCTACTTCTCGATAATTTTCTTAATTATTATAACGTTCGACAAAAACCACAGAAAAGGAAAAAAGATGTTTAAGAAAAAAAAAACCCCAATACCATACCCAACAACCTGGGAACAATTTAAAAATTCGCAAATTAAAAAAAAAAAAAACTAACGATTAAGTGAAGAAATTGCTAAAAAAAAATAAGTTTATCATATAATTCCACACCCATTTTGATAAAAACAAAAAAAAACCCTATCCGACACCCTCCGCGACCAAAATCTAAATCTAGAAGCAAGAGCAATTAAACAAGGTGTTAATGTTAATTGAGTTGTCCCTAAAGTGGCAAAGTGTTGAAATGAGAAAATCCCAGAAATACACACCCAGATATGTCTTCAGATTCATCAGTACATCATCTTCCCCCTTATATTTATTTTTTTTTTGTTTTGTTTTGGATAAATTCGGCATGCAAATGAATTGGCAGTAGAAACAAAAACCAACAAAAATTAAAATTGGAAAGGGTTAAATCCAAAGCAACAAGCCACCATCATCATCAACATCATTTGGCCTATCGTACGAAAAACATGCGAACCCACGAACCCTCTGTAAACATTTAAAGGGTTGGAAAATGGATTCTTCTTACTCCCCGGTATCTTTCTCACCGAAAGGAAAAAAAAACAACTACAACAAATAAAACAAACCCCTCTCTATCCCCCAGCACCAGCAAAAAAAAAAGAAATTATAAACGACAGGGTTGATCCTTTTAATTGACTGAGATTTAATTACTTAAGCTCTTTAAGTGCAACACAAGACCTTGGCTTCTCAATCTCCCAAATTCCTGGACCCTTTCGTCTTCTACCCCCGGGAGAGAAACTGGGGGGATGATAGGATTTGTTGTATCTTTCGGTGATGATGTCATAGTACTCATTTTTGTGGCCGTAGCAGCAACAAGTATACTACAACAATTTCCTGTTTTGAAAAACCTTTCTTTGATTTTTTCTTCCAACCCTAACCCCTTACAAGCAACCGTCCTGAAGAAAAAGTGGTTTCGGTTAAGGCACCCTCTTCTTGGACACTTTTGTCTTAACAGCTCTTCAACAGCCTTAATTACACCGGACTAAAGAGGGACCATCTATAAAATTTTCAGTAGACTTACACCATTTAATTTTCTCACCGAAGAAACCCTATTAAGGGTTTTCCAACAGACACCCCTAATTATGCTAAGGAAATAGCAACAGAGCCAACAGCAGCCCTAGTAATTAAAAGTGTCTAAATACCCGGCAAATTTGCGGAAATCTACTCCTCAAAAAGTGTCTTAAAAAACTCATACCACAGCTCCCAACACTCCATCGACTGTTCCTTCTTAGCTTTAACCATCTTAAGAAAATTTAGCTTTCTCCAAGAAATTTCCTTTCCAGACATTTTCAACAACAACATTTTTTATTTTTCTTGTCTTTTTTTTTTTTAAAGAGGACCCTGTAATTCCGTTAGTGGCTACCACCGACAAGAAGAGGACCTTTTCTGACCGACCACCCCTTGCTCCTGTTCGTTCACAACGGAAATCCCTATAAAACCCATGAAAAACAACTTATCCAGTTTCTTTAAGAAATAAAAACAAGAAAAGGCATTTTTTTGTTGTTGTTGTTGTGAAGTGTTTGTCTCAAGTTTCCCTGAAGGAAGCTTTTGCTTTCCTTTAACACCTTCCATAGCCAACACCCGGAATCCAGATTTAATTACAAGAAGTCGTGTCAGAGGTTGCCGCCTCCAGCCCCATCCGCCGCCAAGAAGTACCCAAGAGCCCCAAAGAAGGGCTCCTTAAGCCTTAAGGTTGTCAGGACCTTTTCGGTTGGTCCTATAATTCCTTAGTTATGTAATTAAGTTCATAATTACTGTTTTAAGCTGCTGGAAGACTAGGGGGATGGATGATGATAATTGTTACCGTCCTCTGGACATTGAATTTGTTTATTTTTTTTTTTTTTGTTTTAGTCTTCCCTGTCCAGGAGTTTTTTTTGTCCTCCTGGGTGAAGAACGACACAAAGTCCTTTTTTTTTGGTCTTGGAAGAAATTTAATTTTCATTGCTTCGTTCCGCTCTATGGCGGAGCAACAGGAAAATGGGGAGATGTTCAAGAGTTTGGGCTTCCGGAGGGGGGGGGGCAAGTGGTGATAAAATGAATTAATCCAAATTAGTAGAACGTTTTAATTGCTTTTAATGTTTTTTTAATTCTCTAATTGGACTGGTAATTGCTTGTTCAGGGATTTCATTTAATCACCACCGTTGACCACCAACAACCCCACCGAAAATTTCCTGGGAATAAATGCTGTGATTGTTATGTTTTTTTTTTAACTTCTAATTAAGTTAAATTAAGTTGTTTTTAACATCTGATTTAATTTTTAATTAGATTCAAATGGATTAGGGGAAAGCGAAGTGTATTTAATGAAGATATTTAATGTACTCATTATTTCTGAATATTAGAAAATGTTTAATTATATTTTATAGAACGTTTTGTTTTTTTTTTAATTTATTCAATTATTATTAATTTTAATATTATTATACATTTTATTTATTTTATTTTTGAAATCGCGAAAAATCAAATAATTTAAAATAAAGAGAAAGAAGATATTGGTCAGGGGATAGAGAGAGCCAGACGGTCAAGCGGTCAGATCGTAGACAACAGCGGGTCAGAGAATCATAGCGCCGCTCAGGCGGCCAGGCGGCTAGACGACTGAGTGAGTCAAGGGGCCAGTTGGTTAGTAGCTCAGCAGGTTTTGCTACAGCGGGTCATGCGGTCAATGTGTTAAGGAGATTATGGGACTATGGGATTAATTTAGAGATTTGCGTTAAGCGGGCCAATGGAAAAGATGATCATAATCACACTGTCTGAAGACTGATGGGAAAGGGTGTCTGACGGACTATCTACTTTTTTTTTTTATTAGGGAATATTTCGTATTTATTTTTTATAATTATTTATTCAGTATTTGCTCTTGTATACTATTGAAATATTCTTATTATTATTTTTTTATTATTATACCTAATTGCTTTTATAACTTCCCCCCGCGGCTCCTCAGATAAAATCAATTCTAAATCTGCATAGATTCCTTTGTAAAAAAAAAAAATAATAATAATAATAATAATAAGGAAAAACTGAACAAAAAATTTGTTTCTCTGTTGTTATTTTATTCACGCGCGCCAAAGTCATCATCATTACCATTAAAGTCCAGATACCACCGTCATCACCTAATCTTGCGAAACGCGTGAATCTCTTCTTCTTCTACATCCTACCTCTTACCCCTTTATTATACATCATGGTCGTATGCCTAGTTTTTATTTTTATTTATTTTATTTATTTTTTTTTATTTTCTTGCTAAAGGGAGGATGTTTTGTAATGGATTGTTGAATTGTTTCGAATAGTTTTTTATAGAAGGTAAAAATTATTGGTGGTACGAGAATTATACTATAGATTCAAGTATACACCACACAATCTATATCTGAATGATGATAATGATGATGAAGGAATAAAGAATAAAAAATAAAAATATAAAAAGTCATAAAATGGGTCCAAAACCGAGATCAGTGCTATTTGCCTTCATGGATGCATCTCATGTGATGTTGCATCTCTCAGGTATATAAAATCGCGCGTGCTCAGCGTACTTTTTTGTTGTAAAATAAAATACAAAAAAAAAAAAATAAAAATAAAAAAGAAAACAACTAAACAACTATAAAAAGAACGTTGTTACCTGTGGATGAAACGCTCGGTTATTATTAGTGGAGGATTGTGTGCCGCCGTACGATCGTCCGCATATTACGAGAGATCCGCGGCGGCGGTGCGGCGCAGTAGAATGAACAGAGTGTGCCCTCTTTAACCCTTCATCAATTTCAATTGAAATCTTTTTTTCCGTCCACTGTTCGTTTATCACTTCGCCCTTAGGTGCACTCAATGTGTCAGACTGACTACCCACACGTTAACCCTTTGGCCAATTTTATATTTATAATTTTGTTTTATTATCTGCATAGTATGATTTTTATTTTTTAATTTTTATTTTAGTATAACAATTTTTCATTATTTATTAATCTACTATTTTTAGTTCGTGTATTATATTTCTAATTATCTATTAAATTTCTTAAAAGTTTTTGTAAAAGTGTACAGAATGATTAAAAAGGCTTCATGTGAATCTTTCTTAACATTTTCGTTTCGAGTAATTTTTACTCATTAGTATTATTTAAGCCCCAAAAAATAAAAACAAATATAATGCTTAAATAACTTAAGTATTAGTTGAGTACAAAAAAAAGTCGTCTACCCTATAGTGTTAATTAATTCACCAAGAAAAAAAAAAAAAAAAGAAAAAACAATTTAATTAACTTTATTCAAAGATAGTCTGTATTCTCCCACTCATTTTACCCCTATCCCCTTCTACACACACCCACACCTAGTTTATTGGGCTTGCAAATACTTCCCTCCCGGTATTGATGATAGCCCTGAGGGGCGCCGTGGTGGAGGGTAAGTAGGGGTGCTACATTTAATATCGGAAATTGAAAAGCTTCTCCTAGACTGATGGAGGGACGGTTAAGTGTTTTCTAATTTTGTAAGTACTCTATCAGAACCTTAAAACAACCCACCACACCCTACCCGTTCACATTAGCGAATGCAGCAATATCCCTTTTCCCTACATGCCTTTTAACTACCCCCCCCCTCTTCTCCTCTCGGTTCGCCTAACACAAACCGAAATATTTTGCCTTGTTCGAATTTCTTTTTTTTTTCCGTTAAATAGTCCAAATATTTATAGATTTCTCTTTCCACATATTTTTTTTCTCTGTATCTGTCTTACTAACTAGAAAATTTATACTATGAATATCTTTAAGAAATCCTTCTTTAGAAAAAAAAAAAAAGAAAATAACTTCCTCTATAAAATATGGTACCTATAGAGAGATTTCTACTGGCAAACTATTGAAATTCCATCAGAATTGCAAGAATAAAATTCTTAAGAAGTCAATGAACTTAAAAAGAAGTATATGCATTTCTATTAACCACTAGAAAATTTTGCATTCCTCCCTCACGCCATTCTTTATTTATTTATTTTATTTATTTATTTATTTATTTATTTGTTTGTTTGTTTGTTTGTTTGTTTTTTTTTTTTATTGTATTACCTCCTTTTATATTCAAACTTTACTAACTAACTCGTATAAAATTTTCCAATCTGCAAATTAGTTAGTACTAGTTCAGTGAACAGAATCCAAAGTAGTCGAAAATTACATTAACAATCTATCCAATGTTATCATAAGAAAGGATAGACCTCAAAGATTTTCATTTTAATCTTATATTTCTATTTCTATATACTTCTTCTGATGATGAGCTGATAGATTACCTGGAAACAAGCTAATTCAAAAGCTCAAATCATCATCAATTCGAAAAATTTATTACTTGATGGGATGCGGTCGCACGAGTCTAGAATATGATGTTAGAAAGAATCTCAAGATATTGTTGTATTTCAATATACCGCCCTACGTTTTACAACATTCAAAGTAACAATCAAAAACAACAACAATAATAATAATATCCTATCCTATACGGCTATATCTTACCTTTACCATTTTGATGCGGTATATTACTCTATTTTCATTGTTATTATATCAGGCCTCAATGATTCTTACTCGTGCCTATTTTTGTATATATATCTACACTATACTTACACCTTTATAACATCTATCTATTTACCTGTATACTGACTCCTTTGCAGACATCTTAATGTACCTTTTGTAAAATAATCGATAAACCGCAAGCGTCATTAACTCGGATTCAATCCATTTCCCAGCTTGACGGTCTAAAAGATCGAAAGGATGCAAAAAATAATTTAATGAACTTTCTTGCGGTGCCCATCTTTGCATCATTATAACAAATTTTACAATTGTACCTTTTCTACAAAACAAAAAAAAAAAAAAACTATCTTAATATTATTTTGTGTAAAAATTTCCAAAATTATTAAAAATAAAAATAAAAAATTAAAAGATTTAAATGAAATCAGAAAACAATACAAAAATTCTTGGGCAAAGTTACGAATATAATTCATATTTTTATTACACTGTTTTTTTTTTTTTCCTTAAATTGTCTCTTCGCGAAAAACAAAAAAAAGAACAACAGCAATAATTATCAAAAATTTTTATTTTATTTAGTATTTAACTATCACCAAATCAATGATTCTATGGGATTTTTGCTATTTTTAGCCTAATATAATTAAAAAAAAAATTGAAGGACGAACGTAATATAAAAATTAAATATTTAATAAAAAAAGAACACTTATCATGCAAGTATAACTCAGGCTTCACTGCGTTTAGTCAATAGTTTTTGTAATTAAATTTTTAAAACTATAACAGTCTTAAATCCTTTTAAAAGGTCCCAATTAATTAGCTATAGGAATCATAAACAAAATAAGCGATTATTGAATCAAAAAACTACTTTTTTTATATCGTTTTATTGTTTTTGTGTGTTTTTATATCGTTTTATTATTATTTTTTTTTTAAATCTCTAATTGAATTAAGCGAAAAACCAACATACTATAAAAAGGTTTCCTCAACTTTAAATGATACTGTTCTCCCTTGGAGCATCATCCACACCTCCCTATAGCCGGTAATGGGTTTATGGGCTTGTACCTTCATCGCGTTCGGCACAAGCCATTCCTTTGAACAGAAAAGGTACCTTCGGAAGCCACATATCTCTATATATATATAAATATATAAAGTAGTAAGGAGGATGGGAGAGGTTGGTTAGGTTACCTGATTGAATGGGTTGATGTTTTCACTCATTACCCCGACCTCGGCTTATTAATAACGACAGGGGGAGTGAAATAAATCAATCATTCTCGGGGATCGTTTGAACAAAGTAGAAGAAGTTGAAGGTGCCCAAACAGCAGCTGATGGAGGTACACAGCATCCGTAGCATCTGTACCATCAGACCGAATGGATCTTCTTCTACCAGAGTCGTCGTCGTTCTTTGAGACAGCATTAACAGAAGCCGCGTATACCTTGGTCATCTTTTGGTTCTTCATCTTCACTGTATATTCAAGGCAAAACCCATCGGAATGAAGAGAAGAATCTTTTTCTTAAGTCGGAGGCGCGCGCGCGCGCCTCTTTGCAACCTTCTTCTTTTCAAGTTTAGGAAATTGACCGGCCGTCGTCTTTTTAGAAAGAAACCCAAAAGAGCCGAAGAAGTTAAGATCGTTCTTCTTTTTTTTTTTTTTTAATTAAAAGAAAAAAAAAACAAAAACAATAAGGTGACCATCCAAAGGAGGGGTGGCCGTAAGAGGATGCTATGAATGTGAAAACCAATTGAGAGTTACCTTTCTGTGTTTTCTTGTGCACACACAGCACATCCCTAAAAAAAAAAGCAACAACAAGAAGAAAAAAAGACTATAAAACTGATATTGTGGAGCGCGCATCTTGTTAGTATAACAAATAAAAATAAATCTCACTTAAGTAAGGAATATGACCGCCCCCACGGGTAATTATTAATTATTCTTTCTTCACAATTGAAATTAATAATAATAATAATAATAATAATAATAGTAACTTAAAAAAAAGGTTTTGAAACCGCAATGAAATGGGTACCCCCGAAGAATTTTTGTAGAATCAAAATGATGATGATGAAGGTATAAGATAAGAGTTAAAGGTGTTATGAGTACAGCGCCACGCTCCTTAAGGAAACATCACTTTAAAAGAAAAAAAAAAATAAAAATACTTATTTTTATCTCTCTTAGTAGACTTCTTTATAAACCGTTTTTCCTTCTTAAAAATAATACCTTTATGAAATTTTCAACCGCATTATAAAAAGATCGCGTAAAACGATACCGTGTTAAATAAAACTGTGTAAATCCAGAAACATGAATTAAATTTCGATACACAAGGATGAACAGCGTATAAAAAAAAGTCGCGTTCTCAAAGTACCGTGTTATACGAGAGTTACGTGTATCGCATACCAAATGTTACGTAACACGTGTTATAACACGTGGCACGTTAATGATACATTATCAAAATTTTTATCTAAAATTTATACTTTATATTTATAAAATTTTTAATTAAATCTGTTCAATCGTTTAAGCGTTAAAATTAAAGAAATAAACAAAAATATAAATATTTTTATTTTATTTATGTTGTTTTTCTTATTTTTTATTGTCCACTGTGTTTAACAATTGAAATGAATTTTTATTTTTTATTTATTTTAATCGAATTTATTTCCGACAACAAAAAATAGAATTTAAATTTATATTTTCTAAAAAAAAAAAAAATATAAAATAAAATAAAATACAAGAAACAAGAAACAACCCTCTTAAAATGATTAAATTAATTCTATCATCTGACCGGCTGCTGTTTATGATCTTTAACAAATTTTTATTCATTCAAAGGAATTTTTCGTTATTTTAATTGCACCCCTAAAAATTAAAACTACATTCATATAAAAAAAAAAACAAACCGAAACGGCTAAGATACAGGAGATATATTCAAACTATCTTCACATGAATTCGTCTGCTGCAAAATTATTTAAATTATTTTGCCGTTCAATCGAATAAATTTTCTCCATGAAAGGTTTTTCCTTATGAAAAAAAAAAAACCAAAAATGCCATTGAAACCTCATTAGCGTATAGCAATAAATTGTATCTCGTCTGCATGTATTAAAAATATACAAAAAAAAAAAAACAAGCAAACAAACAAACAACCCGGTTCCATCCAAATGGCATTAAAAAAAAAAATATCATCACTATCGAGACCGGCATTCAAACGAAATGCGACACATGGGGTACCTTTTCACATGTAGTTACACCTGATGAGGTGTAGTTCAGCTACCGTAACCTTTTGAATTTCTCTGAAATAAAAAAGGGCTACCGAAGACAACAGGTAACAGACCAAAAAAAAAAAATGTATACGTATCTATATTTTTTTTATATATATACGCGATGACAAAATGTGCCATCATATGGTTACGAAATTCGTGTGCACCGGTGTACCATATAAAACGAAAAAAAAAAAAACGACCAACGTGTCTTATAGCATAAAAAAATACTTTAAAAGGTATTTGTAAAATTCATTTTTTACCCTTAAATTATTAAAAATTTTAAAAGTAAACCCTTTTCTGTATTTTGACAAGGGATTTAAAAAAAAAGAGAAAGCCTTAATGAAATAAATGGCAGCTAAAAAGATGATCCCTTAAAAATTAAAATTAAAAATATTTATCACGGATAATAAACCGTTATATAGGGTGTAATGCTTTTCTAATTATTATTCAAAAAAAAAAAGAGAAAAGTTAATTGGGCTTAATCACTTTTATTTCCAACTTTTCCGTTTGCCTTTTTTAAATCCATATTTATAAGGGTCACGGTATGACTGTCGTATTTTTCCTTTCACTTTTTTTCTTTTCTGCCTTTTTTTATTGTAATCCAATCAAAATCTTGAATAGCCCCAGAAATCTCTTCCCGGTAATCTCTACAGCGTCTTGGAATTATATTCGCAATAATCTTAGAGTTTACTCAAGGAGGACGAAGGAGCCAGAAAGTGATGATGACTTTGATTTAATGAAGGAGTCCGGATGAATGCGTTAACAAAAAAAAAAAAAACGAATTAATTAATTGAAATTAGTCTGAGGGTCTTCTTTTTCTTCTTAAAACCTTGGCATCCGCGGATTTTCCGTTTTTTTGTTTACGGTGGTTTTAATAACAAAAAAAAAAAAAAAAAACAGGACCCCCTTTTATTTTCGGTTTAAGATATTTAAGAGAAGGGTTTATTGTTGATAGCGCCTTTTTTTTACCGTAAAAGCAAACGGCTTTTAATACTATTCAAATTTTTTATTTTTAAATCCCGAAAACTGAAAAAGACTTAAATGAAACAATTCTTTCCAATATCTTCAAAAAAAAAGAAAAAAAAACTACAGAACCGATTTTCCAAACAGCTTTTTCAAAACACCCTACAAAGTATTATCATTCAAATAAAAAAAGAATTATTTAAATCATTAAGTCTAATCAAAAGTTAAACGTGAACAAGTATAACAAAAAAAAAAAAACGAAAAGGAACCCTCTATTATAAAAATTTCTTAAACTTCAAAGACTTATTAAATTGAAGGTTAATTTAAATCTAATTAAAAATATAATTCCATAGTGAAATTTTGAGTTTTTTTTGTGTCCCTTTGAAATTTTTGTTTGCCAAAAAAGAAGGAATATAAAAATAAAAAAAACCTCAGGACAAACTCAGAAGAAAAAAAAACCACATATAATACAGGGCATGCCGTCATATATTTATGAATTGAAAAAAATAAAAAAAATCCTAAGAGGGGTTCCTGGATGTAAAATTGGTTTCGGTTGCTTTTTTTTTTTTAAGAGGGTGCCTCTGTTGGTTTTCTCTTCTTCTTCTTCCGCGTGTCTTGTGCGTGAACATGGTGCGGGGGTGGAGGGTGTTGCGTAGCATTTGTTTTTTTTTCTTCCTCCTTAAAAAATGTGTGCGCACGTAAAAACCATATCCCTAAGAAAATTTTTGCGTTCAGTCGCCCTCACAGCGTTTTTTCTTTTTTTTTATCATACATGCTCTCACCATTTTCGTTCGACCCTTAGTTTGTTTCAATTTCCCTTTAAACATAGCGAAGCATACAAATTGGGGAAAAAAAATTAAAATAATACCCCCTCCCCCCTCCCCTATGGGAAAAAGGCGAAAAAAACACAACAGGAACAAACCGTCGAAAATCGTGGCATTTAGGATTCTTGGCTCTAAGGTGTATTTGCGATGTGAGAATCTGGCAGGGGTGGGGGTTGGCTGCGGAGAAGGAGTGGGGATGATTTATACTTTCATTATTAGAATTATAAAAATAAAAAACTTATATTAATGCTACTATCAATCACGGGAAGGAAGGTAGAGCCAAAAAATAAAATAAGAGACCCTGATTACACTTTTCGAACCTTATTGATATCTAGGCTCTGCATCATAAGGTTTATGGATATTAACGGTGGGGAGGAGGGGCAAAATAAATGGGGCAGGAGGAGAAGATGAACAGGAGGCAAGGTGGTAGAAGCATTGAATAGCAAAAAGATTATCAATAACTCTTGACACGGCGGTTTTTCATGCGCAAACTCTAATTTTTCTTCAAGAGTGCGAAAGACGGCGAAAAACCACCCTCATTCCAACCCCCACCCCCACCTCCCACCATAATGTTCGCGGATCTTGGTGGGCGCGCTCACGAGTTCCTTTTCTGTAGATATTTCATGGATGCCGGAATCAAATCGAATCTCTTCTCTTTTTTTTTTTTATTATTATTATATCTTTTTTTTTCTTAGTCGACGTCGCCGTTCTCAACGTCGTAGTTGCTCTCACACTCGTCCACCTCTTCCTTTCACTTGATTTTTACTTAGTTGTTGCTGGTTTTTTTTTTTTTTTACTTATTCCCTTCCTTAAGGATGAAATTAAGGTGTTCAGGGTATAACAAGGAAGGATATATTCCTTCCAAGAAAAATCTTCCGCGCGCTTCATTCAAGTGAAGAGAAATAATAAAAAAAGCCCCCTGAAAGGACGAAGAAAGAAAAAAAAATTTTCATTTCTTGAAAATTAAATACCCGCCCCTTGCTCCCCCTCTCCCCCTTACGGAGCAGACCATCTGGGGGGGTGTTGTTGTTGTTGGCGGGTACCCAGCCCGCATCCTTAGTACCCGGGTGTATATCCCCACTCTTCCTGATCTTCTTATACCGTCGCATTCCATTAGTAAGACGAAGACCGACCGATTGTGACAAAGGCCTGGTGGGGGGAGGAGGGGGTGGGGAGGTACTACAAAAAAAATTACACCAAGAAAATAACCGGAGAAAGCGTGTAAAAAATAAAATAAAAAAAAGTAAACAAATGGAAAAAATGATTTTTCTCTTTTTACTTTTCACGGCACAAAAAAAAAATACTATATGAAAAATGTTCTTGTATATTAGTTAGTTTTATTCTGATGCCATTCTCGTGGAGGGGGGAGAGGGTCGGAACGAGGGTGGGGCTTGAGGAGTCGATTTGGTTGGGAGCAGTAGGACTAAAAAAAAAAAAGTATGAAAAAGTAATATAAAAAAAAGGAATCAGAGATCGGGGAGAGTTTTGATGGAATTTTAAATTTCCTTTTTGGCCCATGTGTGCGCGGCGCGGCTTTTTTTCCTTTATTTTGGATATAAAGGATCGATTTGGGGGCGATGGAGGTGTGCGGTGCAGTGTTAGGTCGGCGGTAGTCCGGAGAAGGGCTTAGGGGTGTTCAGAGGACGGTTATAAGAATCGTAAAGTTGATATTAAATTGCTTTATAGCTTCTTAAGCACGTACTGCGTGTTGCGAATGTTTTGCGAACATTTTTTTTCTTATATATTTTTATTTCTTCCCCTTCGCCTGGGGTGTTAATCAAAATGAAAAAAAGCCAATAACAGCAAGGACAATTCAATTACACAACTCTTAAAGTAGAATCTTAATTAAATGTCTTATTTGTTTTTCGTTTACATAATTACACATTTTGATAGATATGAAAATTATAAATATTTAATTTAATTAAATATTTTTCACTTCTACCTCCCACCATCAATTATAAAACATTTCTTTTAAAAGAATAGAATACTCAATGCACGAGTCCAACTCCCCGTTGTATGTTTCCTATTTTAATTATATAATTAGATAATACAAAATAAATGAAAGGTAAAATAGTAAAATTGTGAATTTAAATACCAGTAAAAAATTCCTTGTAAATTTAAATTAAAATTGTATCATAATAAAAAACAATAAATAAATATGTAATGTATGTATATTATTAATTTTGTCCTTATTACAGACATAAATAAAAAATGTTGAATTTTAATTTTGGTGAACAATGTCGAATGGTAAAACAAGGGGAGGGGGCAGATGGTTAAGAAAGATAAATCACTGTTTTTAAAAGTTTAAAAGTTTGTTACAAAAACAAAATATCGTTCAATGATTTTGAAAAAAAAACTAAGAAAAAAAAGTTTAAATTATTATACAGAACACTTTTCATTGAAGTCTAACTCCTACTTCACGTATTTTTCTCAAAAAGGAATTATCGATTGGTAACGTGTCGTCTTCATCGTTAGCAAAACATTTTAAGTAAATTTTTTTTTTTATATTATTTCTAATGCAAATTACGTGTTTGTGAACTGTTTGCTTAACGATCTTTTTCTAGTAACTAAAAATAAGACGATCATATAAAAGAAGACATTAACATAGACTTAATGATGCCAAGTTCTACATACGCGCTTTTAAACGTTTCAAAAATATTAATTAGCTTGAGAAACGTTTCGGCAATTATTTTACCTTCTAGTCTAAGACATACCATTCTTTTACCTGGCCAACAGGTAGCTAGCTCTACATACCTACGGTTTATGGACTTGACTCTTCAAAAAATTTTCTCTATGGTTATAAAGCAAAATCCTTTTTCTAGTTTTTGATTTACACTTAAGAAATTGAGATACGTTTAAAAAAATGAAAAAAAAGAATAAACGACGAGAATACGCATTAAAGCATTTTTTTTTTTTTTTTGGTTTTTCTATTTCAAGAAAACACTAAATTTATAAGACTCAGTAGATAGGAGTAAGAAAAAAAAATCAACAGTAGAATAATTCAATCGGTAGCTAACGTGTTTTAGATTCAAGCAAAAATTCTATAAATGGAAAACGTCGACGGTGGTGGCGGCGGCGTAACAAAAAAGTAAATTAAAAATTAAATTCCCAATCTACCTGAAGAGTGAAAGACGGAAAACGACGATACCGATTGAGATCACGTAAAAAATTGAATTTTTCACACAAAAATACTTCTGAATAATTTTTATGGTCCTGCTTTTGTCTGTTGTATTACTAAAAAAAAAAAAAAACAAATGATAAAAAAAAGAACTTGTAATATAAAACCTTTTTTCCCTTTTCGATGAACTATTTAAAGGGGGTGAATTCTTTTTTTCCACCCCTCTTCTCATTTTTACTTTTATTTTTTATTTTTGGTTACTTGTCTTAAGAAATTACAGAAAATTGTCAGCCACATAAAAAATGGATTTTCTTCATTGCAAAAAAAATTCTATACTTTCCCTTTATACGCAAGGTTCAAGTGAAATCGGTGAGGGGGTTGAACAAAAAAAAAATTAAGAAATCCACCCTATTCCTTTTTTGTCACGTGCTTTTCCAATTAAAATTTGTTCCATTGAGCAATAAAAAGAAATTGAAAAACAGACTAAAACATGTGAAAAGAATTCTTTTTCTTAGAAAATTAAGCACAGAAAAAAAAAAGCAGGACGAAGAAGAAGTCGTTTTCAGAGAATGGGAGTGTGACTCGCGCGATGAATGTTCCGTATATTCGAATTTCTTTTCGTAACATCATAATTTTCTTCTTATAAATATATATATATATATTTTTTTACTTTTATCCAAAAAAATTATGACTAATATTGTGAAATTTACAAGAGAGAAAATCAAAAGGCAGCGAAAAAAAGAAAGGAAGCAGTAAACAGGTGAAATACTCTATTTGGTCAATTAATTCACACCTTTAAGCAAGCAAGGTAAAAGTAGGAAATTATAATTAATGGGATCATGTAGTTGCATGTCGGTACCGTCTAAATGCCACCGGCAACATTGACGATAAGAAAATTAACAAGGTGTCTCAAACTTTGTACGTAAGCTAAAATAAGACGACAAAACAAAACTAAAACAGAAAAAAAAAACAAGTACATATCTAAAATAAAGTTTTGCCTATTGAATGAAGTAACGACCTGTAGAAATCGGAAAGCTCCATAATATCGCCCTGATAATTGTGAGCAAAACGGTAGTAGGTAATGTTAGCAACCATGTCAGGCATTTTTAAGAAAATAATAGTACAAAAAAAAAAAAATAGAAACAACAACAACAAACGAATAGAAGCACTCATGTCGTGTACACCTTTCTCATGTAATGAAATTGTGACTTAAAAAAAAACGAAAAGAAGCATGAAATACTGAAAATCTTAAAGCAAACAAAACGCGCGAAGGAATCCACAGAGGATGACAACAAGGTGGGTATCTACCTGTGTTATATCTCATCTTTACCTATGGCCTGTAGTCGCGACACTACATATGATTTTGCATTTAACACAACTCATTAGAGCCTCATTAAATAATTAGGCAAAGTACTCGAAATGCGTAGCTTGTTTAATGTCGACTTCTTGACTTTTTCATCATTTTCTTCGGTCTGTGAGTTAAGTTACTTTTTAGTTTGTTTGTTGCTTTTTTTTTACCTCATATTTCCACTGAATTTCTCTAGTTAATTCATTTGTTCTTCATTTTAGTGAGGTGGTGTGAAAATTTATGAGATTTCACTACTTGACTCTTGAATCTATTCTGTAACACTGTGCATCATTTTTTTTCCGTTTTAATATTATTATTATTTATTTATTTTAGTTTTCTTTGATACTGTTTAAAATCTTCGAAGGTGTTTCTCATTTACTTTAAACTTTCACATTTTTCAAAAACGAAAAAAATTAAGATATTTTTTTTTCCAAATTTTATTCTTGGAATATGCAAACAAAGATTTTTTATCCTATTTAAAAAAAAACAAAAAAACAAAGGATCTATGAATCGCTTAAAACCCATTTTTTTATTTAGTTTTCCTATTTTTTTTTCTTTCTTTCTTATCTTCAGTATGTCTATTTAATGAATCGATTTAACTCAATTGCACCTTCATAAATACTACCCAATAATCCTCTTCACATACCGAAAAAAATAAAAAATTTAGAAATCTAATTATTCTGTTCACACTAGATGACCCAAAAGACCCTAAAGATTAAGAAGACCCAAATGGTCAAGATAGAGGAGACAAGAGGTCCAATCTATTGGAAAATAAGATACCAAAAAAAAAAAACATAAATAAAAATAAAAACTAGCAATAATAACAAGAGAAGATCTTCGCGCACGCATCAAAGAGAGAAATTACCACCCGCTAGGTTTAACCATTGCTACTGTGCAGGAATCTACAATCTCGGGGTGTTTCATGGATCAAATTAACAGTTAACTGTTACCGACCTTTCTCCTCCTCTATTTAATACTGAACAGGTAAAAAAAAAAAAAAATGTCCCCCCCCCCACACCTTTCATACGTGAAGATGAAAAAAAAGGGCACTCATGAAGCCGACTTAAGAAAAATCCATTAAGTGCCAGATTGGGGCAACCTTTATTATTTGGTAAGAAGACGTGGTGTGGTCGGTAGCCCACCTATCCCATCATCTCCATCCATCCTTCTATGATGAGCCAAACTCTGGGGCCCCAATCGTTAAATCATTTTTATTTGACCATTTATGCAGTGATTCCAGATTCCAAATGAATGGTCACTATGGTCGATACTAAAAGAAAAGAAATAGAAAAAAAAAGAAAACAATTTTTTTTTTTTGGTAGGTGGTAGATACGATGAACTGAAATGAATATGGAGGGAAATCTTTTCTCACGTCTATTTATGCTTTCATCTCTCTACGAATCTTCATCCATCTTAAAAAGCAAAAAAAAAAAAAATGAAAGAAAAGAAAAAAGACATAATAGGTGCTCCAAAAGGTAAACAGAAATTAAATCAAAACTATTCTCAATTCCTTGATCTCGTCTATACGTGATCCCCCCCTTACCTGCCCCCCTGGCGAAGTTATTCATTCTCACCATCGAAATACCTTAAATGTAGTAATATCGGATTTTTTTCTTTGATTTTTTTTTTTTTTCTTGAAATAATCATAGCAGATTTATTATGATCAAATCAGTCAAAATTCATATGGACCACCATATAGAATATTGTGGGGGTTGGTGGGATAGGATGAGGAGGCGGGAGGGGGGGGGGGGCAGTAGTGTGGTAAATTTATCAATGTATTCTTCCCAGGTGGCCTTCCAGATGAAATCAGTTCAAATCGAATCACACTATCTAATCAAAACCTTAAAGATACCGGTAAGACATGGGAGTATGAACTATTCAATTCATTTTTTAACTTTTCTAATATATGACCTTTTCCCCGCTCCTCCCAAAAAAGAGAAAAAAAAAAAAGAAACTTCTTAGATACCGATAGAAGAGTAAAAAAAGATGAACACACAATTTAGAAAAAAATAAAAATTAAAAAAAAAAAACATTAAATTAAAACGATTTCACTTGTCCATAAGTCTGTCAATACTTTTTCCCTCTTCCTGCCCGATCTTCAGCCACTCTCCCACCTCCTATTTATCCATCTTCTCAAACCGCAGTTATCTTTCTTCTTAAACTACAGATTGAGTTTAAGATTCGAATACCTGTAGATATATTCCCATTCCCATTGGAGTGTGTCGAAACGCTAATTGACCGTGAGTTGTTAATTATGAATTCATTATATGTACTTAGGGATGCTGGATGATGATCATCGTTCGTCGTCTAGATCTTACGCCGCTACGGCCAGATAAATCTTTAGATATTGCACAGACGATGGACAGAGAAACAAGATTTAAACTCTTTAGTTTACTTGTCGCAATTATACCTTAACATTTCATCCTCTATCCCGTGGCCTCCTCACCTTTAATCACTTTAAATACGTTAGAAGAAGGCAAGTGATCACCTTTTCAAAAGTGTATCTTCTCCAAAAAAAAAAAATGAATACAAAATAAATCAGACCGCCTTATGCTCGCGTGCTGCTTGATCTCTTTCCGCCCCATGAAACTCCTCATTGACTTAAATGAAAATTAATGGAGAAAAAAAAAAAAAACAAAAACGATAAGCTACGATAAAAATAAAAATAGAGAAAAACGTCTTACACTCTAAGGATAGAAGAAAAAAGAAATCGAATAAAAATTAAAGTCTAATCCAAATTTTCACACACTTTAATTATTCGATGATGACCACCTCTGACTAGGTTACGTGTTTTTTTTTTTTCTTTTTCTTTAATTTTATTTTTTTTTCTTTTGGGGTCACCTGAAGATAAGCGTGTTGAGAATGGAAAGGTTGAAAATTTGATCATGATTTGGTATTTAAAATTATATTTTATATATATTTTTTTTTTAATTTAAATATACTGAATAATTAAAGGTAAAAATATATTTATAGTAATAATAGAAAGAAAATATTTTTTTATATTTCTTTATTTTTATTTCTTTGTTTTTATATATAAAAATAATTAAAAATCTAATGAAGAATTTAAGAAATAATGAAAATAAAAATTTGAGAATTTGATACTTTCATAAAATTAAAATTAAATGAAGATTTTAATTTTGATAACATGAATTAAATATTTATAAAATGCAGTCTAATTTTTTATACTTTGATAATTAAAGGATTCGTGCAGAAGACAAATTTATTTTTAAAGTCACTTTTTATCAATGAGTAAATGGATTAAAGTAAAGCCCTGAGGTATATAAAAGTACTAAAAATCAGTTAAATTTTAACTATAATATTCCTCGTAGTTTTAATGCTATTGATTTTAACATGATCACTCTTTATAAACAATTTTACTATTTTCTTGTTATTGTCTTAAACGAATCCTCATTCTCGTCTAAAAACCATCAGTCCAGAAAAAGAATATGAAACAGAAAAACCTTAAAGATTCTTCCAGAAGAGAAGAAGATCATCATTTTAAATTTTCTTAAGACAGAATTCTTCAATCTTCTGACTTCCAGTAAAATCTTAGCAATTACTAATTCTCCCACTCTCCTCTCCCCCTTTAGCCCCCTCCCTATTCTCTTTCTTTTACCCCTTTTATAAGAAGCGTGTTTTATCTTTAGGTTTTTCATTTTTTTTCTTTTTATTATTATTATTACTTTTTGTCTTGTTGTCTTTTTTTTTTGTTATTCTCCTCATTCTCCTCCTCCCTACTGTACTTTATGAAATTTCAAATCATTCAAATCACTGGCCACAAGTATAAAACGAAGGTAGGTTATATCAAGGTACGAACATTGGAAAATGTTCACCCTGAAGGTAAACCGTGCAATATGGATCATTGCCGGCCAATTACCCAATTTTAAAAGTGCCGGAGAACTGTTTATATTATCCTCGAAGAGAAGAGATAATCGATCGATCTTCAATACGATACAAGAAGACGACCACGATGAGATACTTTGAAGAAAAGAAGGGGTCAACAATCGAAGATAATAAAAAAGAAATCTAAAATATAGAGAAGTGAGATTAAAGACTGAAGATTTTAATCCATACTGGAAAAAAAACAATAAACACTTTTTTTTTTAAATATTACTTTTTAATAATGGTAAATTTAAAAGAAAAAAAAGCATACTGTTAGACAGACAATTTGACTCCAAGGTACAATAGTCTTTCGATTTGTTGTAGTACAGGTGAAATACAGGTGAATAGAAGAAAATCCCTTTAAGAAAGAATTTGACCAGAGCACCCCGATGTGTGGTGGGTCATAAATCCCATGAGTGTGCAAAAGCCTTTCTTATTTTATTTTATTTTATTTATTTTTTTTTTTAAATACTTTGCATGTTCCTCTTTCTTTGAGAGGGATATATCCGTACATATAAAACGAGACAGGTAAGAACAGCAGGTAAAATTTTATGCACCCGGCTAAGAAGCACACCTGTTGCTAGTAAAATTGAAAAAAAAAAAAAAAAAAAACAAAACAAAACAATTTTTGTAAAATCCATTCGACCATGTGCATTCAAAAATTTTCGTTTTTTTTTTTTCTTTTCAAATAAGAAAATAAATCCGAAAAAAGAAAAATAAACTATATAATGGAATACCTGTAGTGTAAACAAAATGAAAATGTTATACATAATACACCTTTTCCTTGGTATTTGGTAATTAGCAGAATGCAAAGGTGTATTTCTTTTAAAAATTCTAGAAAAGGTAAATGTTTTTATAAAAAGAGTCCTTCAATAAACAATACAAGACGAAGAACAAAAGAAAAAAAAAAACGGTCAAGTGTGAGTCGGTATCGCGCCATGAGGGTTCCATATTAAAATTTTACAAATATAAAGTAGTTATTTAAATACTCTTACTTATAAATTTCAATTTTTTTAATTTTTAAACTTTAGACGTGACAGGATTAATGTATATCTACAAAAAAAACTTAATAAAAGATATTAGGTATTTAATAAGAGAACTGTAAAATAAAAGATGACGGTCACAGCTAAGCATGGAACAAACAGGATATCTAAACCCACCCCGTACACTATCCCCTACAAAACCAAAAAAAAAGAAAAAAAACACAAATGAAATAAAACATATATAGAATCTCTCATGGTCCAGGATACTGTGGAGGGGGGGATGGGATATGAGTACATGGCTCAGGGAAGTTGACAATATGAGAAATTGTCTTAAGGAGCTTTTTTCCCTCTGCTCCCTGTTGTCGTTTTTTTTTTTTTTAAGTGCGGCTCCTGCAGGCGATGATTAAGGGTGGCAATAGCCGAATGAAACGATATTGGATAAAAAGGAAACCAACAACTGACACACTGATGACAACAACAATGGCAAAAACAAAACAAAAATTATGTGTATATATATATAGGAAAAAAAATGGAAAAAAAACGAACTTAATGGGACTGGGGAGGATTATGGAATAAAACCATGAAGAAGATGTAAAAAGGCGACAAAAGCCTCAATCTACGCGCACCCGACCCACCAACGCCCTAACTTTGGGGTATCCAGTCTCATCCCGAATTCAAAGGACCCCATCGATCCGGAAACACAAGGATAACTACTTTTGCCTCTGGAAAATGTCCAACTAATTTTCATATTTCCTTCCATTTTATTCTGTCGCGTAAATATTTTATTTAATATTAATTTATTTAACAAAAAGTAATCAGAAAGAAAAAAAATGAAATAATAGTGAAAATTTAATTATTGATATTATTCAGAGATTTTTTTACAAATCTGCTCTAAAATCTAGTTTGATTTTTTAATTCTTATTTTATTTCGGCAGCAAGATTTTTTTTTTGAAAAATATCTAACCAAATTAACACGTCATATATCGCGTGTACCGTTTTCGGTACACCCCTAAATATTGGCTGGATAAGAGTACGTTTACTAATTTGTATGAGAAAAAAAGTTTTTTTGATATATCTGTTCTGCTTAGACTTATTTGTCCATGTACCATTTTCGGTACACGCAGCCAAAAAATAATTTTTTTGAAAAAACAAAATATGCTTTTTGGCGTCTTCAAAGAATCTCTAACACACTACCTATCTAATAAAAATCAGTTCAATAATTTAGATTTTTAAGACCTGGGAAAAAAGCAGGCAGGTATATAAAACCATGGCTACAAACGTAGAATGCTAAAAACATAACCGTCTTCCCTTTTTGTTTTTATTTTATCTTCACAATCTTATTACGGGTATAAAAATTTACTGTGCGTTTCATTAAATTGAGGTGACACGTTCCTTTATCGCTAGCCATTAAAAAACGAGCACTCTATGGCTATGAAGAATGACCAGAGTGTAGTCGGCAACATGACAATAGAAAAAAGTAAAAGGTAAAAAAAAATAAAAAATAAAGTGAAATAATAAAAAAAAAAAAAAAAGTAAACGCGACGATGTCGATGACAAAAGAAGAGGTAATCAACCTGACCAGGATTTACCTACTTTAGCTCCCGATGAATTGCTAATTTATGTCGCCTCATACCACGAATTAGTTTAGCTTGACACAAAAACGAGTCTCAGGTAACAGCAGAAGTAGTTTTGCCCCCTCCTCCCACCGGCAACCCTTTTTACCACCTTTCATATATATACCTGTATAGTGTGGTTTAGTAGCCCAAGTATTTATCCACAAATGCGAACAGAACGGTGCCCATATGATGTTGACCAGGTAGATGAGAGAAGGTGGGTAATATCACTAGTAAGTGAACACGTCAATCTCTTTCGCCTAATGTGGTCAATTTGTAATCAACGAGGCTGACAGGTGCTTAAAGTGTTAATTTTAATTCGTTGCGCATTAACGGCCCCAGCCCCGGTTACCACCTTAGTAATAGTTTGTCCCGGGTAACAAAACTATTTTCTTCTACGTTTATTTTAATTCTAGACCTTACTTGGAATAACTTACTTTTTTTCGTACATTTTTAATCAAACTATAAAAGTTAAGGAAAACAATAAAAATAAAAATAAAATTCACACATGAGAAGAATTATTTCTTTTATTATTTTTATTTTTATTTTTATTATATTCTGTATTTAACTATATCAAAATTTATAATATGCGTAGGGTTTATATAACTTTTTTTTTTGGAATGATTCACTGAAAATAGATAGATATAAAGTAGCGGCACAACTAAAAAGATTCTTCCTTCTTTCTTTCTTGGTTTTTGTTTTTGTTTTATTTTTTGTTGTTTCATAAAGAATTTCTTAAGCCGGCCAAGTAGTCGCAATCCGCAGCACATAGAAATTACCGGCTTATTGTAGACTCCCAACGTGCTGGGAAAGTGTCAACCTACTTTTGTGGGTGGCTATAAAGAAGTGAAGAGAAATTTTCTACACAATTTTTAATTCCATAATTTTCCTTTGACCAGACTGTATGACTGGTATATTTGAATATATAAAACTATTTAATAATAATTAATATCGATATTTTGAGGCTATTCAAGGTTTAGGATTTTTTTATTTTGTACGATTTGAATTTTACATTTTGTCATTTTATGACGATTTTTTGTTTTGAAAAATTATGTTATTTATTTAGAAATATCTTATTTTTATTCGTTTCTTTTTTATTTTACTAAAGAAGTTACGATTTATCAAAATATTTTGATTATTGAAAAAATAATCTGAAATAAATTTGAAATGGGTAAAATATACTTTTTTTTTTATAAGTATAAATTATTAACCTAAGATTAAAACAAGGTAAAGAATATATTCCTTTTATTTGCGACGAAAAAAATGCGAGAGAAATAAGGGAAAAATGTAAAAAACTTAAGTTTTCCAAAACACCGAGGAATCGCCTACAAAGAATTTAAGAAAAATATAAGACTTACCGAAAGAAATCTACTTCTTTCATGTTAAACGTACACAAATAACACAAAATGATCAATAAACACACTTTTCATGTTTAAAAACTATTTAAATACTTAATTATTAAAAAAAAAGAAAAACTCACAATTATTCTTCAGCACCGCGAACATCCTTCGGACAATGCACGTCACCGACTGACAAATTGACCGTTAAATTTAAAATTGCTGAGAGGACGGTTCGAGGGAGAGAACGGAAACGGAATTGTTGGAAAAGTTGTGAAACATTTTCCAAGTTGACTTGAATCGATGGAATGTGGAATTTTGTTGCAAGGCAACTTTCCAATGTTTTATCAATTTTGACAGATTAATTAGTTAAATACGAAATAATTGATAATATAAATAAGTAAATAAATAAAAAAATATCTTTATTATTATTATAATATATATAATAATTTTTAAATTATTTTATTTTTATCAGATTTAACGTTCCATGTCTCGAACTGTTCTCTTAGCAGTTTTAAATTTAACGGTCAACTTGCCAGTTTATCTCGTGCATTGTCCGAAGGATGTTCGGTGTCGCAGAGTGCTTGTGTGTGTTTTTTTAAATAATTAAGTATTTAAATAGTTTTTAAACATGAAAAGTGTGTTTATTGATCATTTTGTGTTGTTTGTGTACGTTTAACATGAAAGAAGCAGATTTCTTTCGGTAAGTCTTATATTTTTCTTAAATTCTTTAGAGACGATTCCCCGATGTTTTGGAAAACTTAAATTTTCTACATTTTTTTTTCTTTAATTCTCTCGTATTTTCTTATCGTTATTTAATCACAAATAAAAGGAATATATTTTTTACCTTGTTAACTTTATTTTCTTCTTATAAATTTTTCAAATAGAAAAATGGGTAACATCAACAACCAACTCTAATTACACTTACTACCGAAAAACATTCCCCTAAGGGGTTAAAGGGTATCAAATTGTATCTTGTTTTTTTTCTTTTTTTGTTTTTTCGTAAATCCGCACGATTTCTTACATATTTTCTTTTTTCGTGAAATGTTATAAGTTATCAAGTATCAAGGGTTATATCACCCCTAACCCCTTCCTCGCAAAAAAAAAAAAAAAAAACGCCGCCATGCTCCCTTCGATATTCGAAAAGAAAAAAATTCGATTTATGGTATTATTTTGCCGATTTTCTTAAAAAATTCTTCTTTCTCGCGACACTGTGGGTGTGATATCACGTTAAAAAAAAAGAGGGTGATTTTCTTCCTATGCCCTGTCAATATACGAATATTTTTTTTTTCATTTCACACGCCCTCTTAAACGTTTTTTTTTTCTTATTTTATTTATTTATGTTTTTTTTTTTGAAGGGAGGAAGGGGTAAGTTAGGAATAGGGTGACTAAACTGATGAAGGTTACTTGGGTACAATTTCAACGTGCAGTGGATACGGTGGGGGGTGTATCCCATGATACAGGAAATTTCTTTTTCGGAAACGCAAAGCAAAATTAATCCCCTTTTTTTTCTTATATGAAATTTTTTTTTCATATCTTCGGCTATTTTTTAACGACCTACAAATATATGACGTTTTTTTTTTAATTCCTGTAGTCCCTAAAATCCTAGTGCACTTCTACAGTGATATAAAAAAAGGGTTTCCTTTTTAACAAGAAAAAAGATTCTTATTAAAGATGTAGATGGATTTTCTTAGTGCGAGGGGATAGAAGGTTTTTTTTTTCTCAATTTTTCCTTTTTTTAGCGAGCTAGTAAGGGGGTGGAGGGTGGAAGAGGGTGATGTAGTGATTGGTTTCGAACTGACTAAAAAAGATCTTATTGCTGCTGCTGCTGCTCCTGTAACAGGAGCACGAGGGATAATTCTGGATGGATGTAGATGATGTAAATCCTTGAGGGGGGATGGTAGGGATGGGTGCAGCACGAGGGGTTCCTACAGGCTCTCTTGTTAATGGTGGTGATGGTGGTGGTGATGATGCCATCACCACCCACTAAACCATATCACGACCCATTCCACCTACAGGAACTCCTGCTGCTGCTCCTGTTCGTCGTCGTCATCCTCTTCTTCGGCTACTCCTGCTTCCTTAAGGACGACTATAGAAGAAAAAGAAGAAGAAGTGTGCGCGCGGTGTGAGACTGATGGCGATAACGACGTCTCTCAAGAGGACCTTCTCTACCATTGTAGGAGGTGGTGGGTACCAGAGGGCTCCAGGGGGGTACCTCGGGGTACAAGACGACGACCAAAAAGGGAAAAATTTAAATATATGTGAAAGTAGACTTACCCGACCTCGGGCTTCTCTCGCCGTATAGATAAATTGGATTTCTTTCGTTTTCATACTTTCAGGGAATAAAGATTCGTTTTATTTTTTTTTTTTTTTGTACTTATTCTTCTTCATCGTCGTCTTCTTCTTGTGCCTTTCTTAAAAAAAAAGATTATTTTTCTTCCCCCCTTGACCCCTACTCCTTCGAATATGCCGCTGTTTCTTTTTGAGCCCTTGGCTCCTTTGGAATAAGAAAAAAAAAACTCCTGCTATTGCTCCTTGGATTGGAAGTTAAAAAAAAAAGTAAAAAAAATAAAAAATAAAAAAGAAACGATTAAAGTGTGGTTTAGGGAAGATACGATGATATGTGAAGCGATTAGTGGGCTGGGACTTGGTGTTAAGATTCCTATGGAGAAAAATTTACATTCATTTTCAATTTCTTTTTCTTAAGGGAAAGCTGAACAAAAAAACAAGAAAAAAATACGAATAATATAGGAAATAATAAAATTATACAGTAAAACAAAAATCTATAATTACATTACTCTGCAATAATTTTTATCTTGAAGTTTAATTTAAATTATAATAGAATTTAATACAAAAAAAGAAAAAAAAATTCCTCATTTCTGATTGGTTCTCGTCTATTTTCTACATACTTTAAATCTTGACTAATGAAAATTACCTCTTTAATGAGATACCCTATAAAATCTGGCCGGTTTTTTTTCTTGTATTTACACAATCCTCCATTATGAACGAGTTTTCACTAAAACCCAGCCCAGATAAAGTTAATAAAACAAAATGAAAATAAAAAAAAATAAAAGATTATATGGAAAGATGTTGAACCATCGGTAGAAGGTCCATAAGTAGCGAGAAATATAAAAATAATAAAAATAAAATAGAAAAAAAAATTATATATACATATAGAGATATATGCGGAGTATCTCGGAAGAAACACAGCAGACAGCGTCGAAAGATAAAAATAAAAGTAAAACAATAAAACAAAAAAAAACAAAAAAAAGTATCTTCTTGAAGGTATCACCACGACGATTGTCACCAGGAAAAAAAAAATCGTTTTGCCCCCCGAAGGGTGGAGTCAAAGCATTTTTTTATGTTTTTCAATTTTTTATTTTTATTATTTAATTTTAATCTTATATTGAATTGTAAATTTATTCTTAAAAGAGTAAAAGAGATAAAATATTAATTTAATAATAATAATAATAATAAAAAGACAAATAATGGATTTATCATGTTACTCAAATTCTATTTAATTTAATTTTATTTTTTGGATTTAGTAATAAAATCGAAAATAAGAAAATAATATTTTTAATAAATTTTATTATATAAAAAATTAAAAAATAGAAATTTTTTCATAATCATAAATTTCTCCAATTAAGTTAATTATGTTTATTGCACATGCTTGCGCAGAAAAAGGAAAAATAAAAAAAAACAAAAAAAAAAACCGATACAGTCCCATAATTTCGATTTGTGAGTGAATAATCTCCAGGTAAAGGTATACCACCTTCGGTGCGGGCAGGTGAGAAATTTTTTGACTTAATATTTCTTCTTCTCCTAGGTGTTTAACTGTCTCTACTCTAACTCAGGTATATCGAAATATAAAAGGGTATCTCTCTATCGTTTTACCTTTACGTTTAAATATTTCTGCACACCTTGAAAAAAAAAAAACATTTTATTATTTTTTCCGTTGTTGTATTTTTGTTGACTCTTGATTTTACTGATTTTTTTTTTTTTTATATATATATACATATTTTATTTTATTTTATTTTATTATCTATTTTATTCTCTTCGAAAAGAAGAGCACTTTTATTTAAAATCAGATTTCTCTGGATAAGAGTAAAAGGAATTTTATTTGTATGATACGCATGTGCCAATAAAAATTATGCTCTATGCTTTTGTATGCTGCTGCTGCTGCTGCTTCTACTTCTGCTGCTGCTGTTGCTGCTGCTGCTGTTAGTGCTGTGCTCCCGATTATCAAACCAGGTAAGCAAAGGTGTAGAGAAGTATAGAAGACTACACTACAGGCCAGGTAAAAATGGTCACAGCCTCTTGAAACGAACGAAATGATCACAATTTCCCCGCTAAGTTTAGTTTTTTTTTTTTTTATTATTTTTATTTCTTTTGTATGTAGTGTAGTTTTATGATGAGATTCTCAATATTTTCTTGAGATATGTGTTCAATTTAAATCAGACTTTAAGTGGGGCCAAAGAGGGGGTGGGGGAGGGTGTCTCTTTTAGATCTGGGATCAGTAGTAGTAGTTAATGTTTTTTTTTTCTTTTTTTTTAAATATTTTTATTTTATAATAATTTAAACATTTAACACTTTGAACTAGTAAGCGTTATACAAACGTCAGGGTTATACAAAATATAACCCCCCCCCCCCCCTCTCACCCTACAGCACAATAAAAATATTACTAATTGTAAGAAAAATTGGTAGGAGGCAGACTTAATTTCTAGGATCACCCTAGATCTTATAGTTATATCAAGGATCTTTCTATAGTATCTTAATTAAAAAAAAAATTTGAATATTCTTTCTCATGCCTAGTTAAGATCTAGTCGAATTTTTATCCTCAGCTTCTTAAGGATAGTATAGGATACACCCCCCCCCCCCCCTCGACTCCTTTTGCAGAGAACAAAAGTATACCGACAGTATATTCCATTTAAAGGGACAAAAAGAGTTCGATAGATGAATACTTATGTATATACATATATTTTTACTTTGAATTCTTCGGCTACTTCTTTATCCCAAAAATAAAAATAAAAAAAAACAAAAAAATAAAACTAAATAAATCTTGGGGGCGGAGGGGGAGTCCGAGCATGGAGCAACAGAAAAAACAAGAAAAAAAAACACACACACATTTTACCCCAAGGTGGACACAATGAAGACAACGACGACAATGGTGCTCCCCAAAGCGCTAAAATCTTTCTTCTAGAGCAAGATGGATAAATATTTTTCTCACGCGGCCCGATTTCGATATAAAAAGTATGCGACATTTTGCGCGAGAGAATTTGTTGCTATTTTGTTTGGCCTCTCTAATCACCGCCCCCCGAATAGGTGGTGCTTTTTGCAAAAAAAAAAAAATTTTTTTCTTTTATTATATTTTATTCTTTTCACTCCTTTTATCTGGTATCTAGATAAAAAAATAAAATAAAAATTAAAACAAAAAAAAAAAATAAAAATAAAAATAAAATATAAAAATGTTCGATACTGGTGGTATTGTTGCTGGTATTTCTGTGAAATTGATTTTCTTAATTACTACAACTTAGGGATGAGTTACATCATTTATTTATTTATTCATTTTGTGTTCTTCTTTTTTTTTAATCCTAATTCAAAAATTTATTTATTTAAATTAACAATAAATTCTATGAATTTAGAAAAAATTTTAAATTTTCAATCAGTTTTTTTTTTCACTCATTCAAAAATTTATTTTATTAATTGTTTTTTTTTATCAATCGCAATTTTTGTCATTTTATTAAAAAAAACCTATCTCAAGAATATTTTGTAGATTTATATAAATAAAAAAAAAAGACACCAACAATTTCAAATTCAAAAGACTTCAATTTAGGCGACAAACTTGATTTCAATTTAAAAAAAAAAATATATATTTAGGGACTTAATTTAACAAAAATTTAAAAAATTCAAAAATGGAAAGATGAAAAGAAACAGACCAAATGTAGTATTAGTATGTATATTTTTTTTATTGTGAACACTTTTTCCATTGTAAGTTGAATTAAAAAAATAAATGAAATCATTGCAAGAAATATTTAGTAGAATTTATTTAAAAAAAATTTATATTGATAAGATAATTTAAGTGTTTATTTTATGTTGTTTTATTTTCCTTGTGTATTTGAATCGAATATAAAATTTGTTGACAGAAGGTCTTTTTTTTGAAAATCTTTTTTTTTAAATTTTGGAAATTGAAATTTTTGTATAGAACAAATATTTAAATCTTAATTGAAATTAATTTTATGAAAATGGTTTTGAAAATTCCTTGAAATTTTTTTTTTTTTTTTAAATACTTTTTGTCATAATTTTGAAAATTTGTATTTTGGATTTTGAAATCTAGAATTTATTTGTTACTAGTTTTAACTGCATATAGTTTTTTTTCGAAAAATGGAAGATTTTTTCGTTATTTTTCTTTTTTTTTTTTGAAAATTTCTGAGTTTTTTGAAAATTGTGTTAAAATTTTTTGGAAATTTTTTTGGAATTGTTTTTTTTTTTTTTCGCGAGATCTTCCTTTTTTCCGTTATTTTATTGGAATTCAGCATGTACCACTACATGGGCAATAGTGTGTGCGAGATTTGAAACAAGGACAATCCGTGGCCAGCACCAACACCGTCCTGTGCTGGTGAACCAAAACAAACGCAAGGAGGAGCAGAGCGCCAGAGCAGCGATGGAAACATAAGCAGCAGCAGCGGCAGCAGCATAAGACCGAGCAGCAACGGAGCATCGGCAGCCAGGGGTACAGCCAGCGAAAATATGGACGGAATCCCTTCTCCAAAAAACCATATGTTAACAAGAACAGTCTTCGGTCATCGCTCGGCAGGAGCGCATGTATATTATTTTTCTCCTCTTCATAATTTTTCTCATATTATTGATAAACAAAAAAGAATTTTTTTTTTTTTTTTGAATTACTCAAATAGGAAAATAAAACGAAACAAACGAACAATTTTTTTTCTTTTTTTTGGAAAAATAAATTCTAAAAAAAAAATTATTTTATACACAATTTATTTATTTTAAAATTGATTTAAAGTTTCGCAAAAATTGAAAAAAGTAAATTTTATTATCTGAACTCTTTAGATGGTATCAAGAGAAAAAAAATTTTTGTTTTTTTACGTGAGAAAAAAACGCGGGAAAATTTTACTTTTTTCGAAAAAATTTCAATTCAATTTTATTTTCTTGTTTTTTGGTTTGATTTTGTTCTTTCAAAATTTTTTCAAAAGCATCTGAGTACAAAAAAAAAAAAAAGAAAACAAAAACGAAAAGTAATAGCATTTCAGTTGCGCTTTGAATTTCATATTTTTAAATGTCTACATGTTTTGGTTGTTTCTCCTCGTTTTTTTTTTTTTGTTCGGGAATAAAAAAGCAAAATAAGTTAGTAATAATATGATATTGAAAAATTGTGTTATTATTCGATAAAAAGCGTGTGGTCGGTGTTGTCATTGGCAACGTGAACGATGTGACAGTTCATAAACAAAAACCGAAATTGAAAATTGTGTGTGCAGCAAAAAAAAAACCGAAAAAAAACATTTAAATATTTTCTTTTGTTTTTTTGAATTTGTTGTAGCAGTTGTTTTTTGTTTGGTTTTTATTTTTTATTTTTTTTTTTTAATACTTATGAAATATTTCACTGGATTTGTGATATAAAAAAAAGGATTATGAAAAGATATGGATACATCCTCTCCTGATTGCGGATAAATAAATTTTTTATGAAGACAATTTTACAGGACATGCTCGAACGAAAATCAAAAGAAAAAAATACAAAAATAAAATATGTGTGTTTTTTACAAGTCTTTTTTCTTCCAATTAAACATGATTTCATTTAAATTATTTAAATAATTTTTTTTTGCAAGAATTTATTTTATATAAATAAAAAAAAATAAAATAAAATAAAAATAAAAATCAAAACAAAAATATCAGTGCTATAGTTCAAATTGTTTTTACAAAAAGGGCATATTGTGTATTTTTGTTTTCCATTTAATTTGGATTTATTTATTTTGTTTTTAATAAAATTATAACAATAATAAAAAAAAAAAAAAAACATTCGAAATTCGTTTGTTTCGTTTTATGCTGATCCATTTGAAAATGTAACATTGCCCTAAAGTTGTTTTAACAGAAAAAATAAAAACACAAAACGAAGAAGAAGCGAAGAAACATATAAAAAAAAAACCAATAAGATAACAACAACAACAAATAAAAAGAAAAAACAAAAAAAAAAATAAATAAATAAATAATAAACCTGTGTATCCTACTATGAAATAAAAAGTTCCTTTCGAATTTAAAATTAAAGAAAATAAATTTTGTTATTAAAATAAATAATAAAAAGAAAAATACTAGAAGAGTAGTTCTTAAAATAAAAATTGTGTGTGTGTGTGTGTGATATTTAATTGAGAATATAAAATTTATCGAGACATATTTGTAAGAAAATATTTAAAAAGCAAAAAAAAAAATAAATGAATAAATAAATCAATGAAGTGATCGTCTTAAATGTGTGTAACATTATACGAAATATTTCATTTTTTAGAAAAAATCATATTTTCTTTATAAAATTATAATCTGCGTTATTGTGTGCTATTATTTAAAATTCAAAAAAAAAAAAATAATAATAAAATCATAATAATTATAATAAGTATAGTATCAAAGTATAAAAAATACAGTGCTAGTTTTTTCGTGTCAAGAAAAAAGCAGAAAAAAAAAGAAATCGTTTTATATTTCGTTACTTATCAGTGTTAAAAAATAAAAAAATCGTTTTTTTTCGTTTTGGTCTATTTGCGAAAATAAAATAAGAAAGATAAAGTAAGAGTTTCTCGTCGAAAATCACCATCTTCACCATCTTCAGGAAATTCTCTACAATGATCCGTAAAAAACCCGGCTTTACCAATACTTTGGATAGGTTGGTCTTTCATAAACTTTTATTAATAATAAAATAGATTTTAAGTAATAGTCGTATAAGTTTTATTTCGTATTATTAATATTGTTGTTATTAAAAACAAACAAGCAAACAAAAATAGCAAAATTTTTAAGTATCTCAATATCTAAATTGCGTCATCTTGAGGTGTTTGGTGCTTTTTTTTATTTTTTTTTATTTATTCCATTTAAAAAACTATAAATAAATTTAACAAGAACAGAAAAAAACAAAAACAACAAAAACAAAATATCACTTCGCCAAAAGAAAAAAAAACAAAATATCAATTAATCCTATATAAATTTTATCATTTTGAAATTATAATAAAATATAATCGTAAATAAAATTAAATGTATACCTTTAATTTATGTATCTTTTTATTTTATGATATTATTAATAAATTACCGTATTATTTGTTTTCATATTTTCTGGAAAACTTTCGGATTTAATTCCAAAGTATTAGTATTTTATTTAATATTTAATTTATTTAAGAAAATCTAAAAATCAAAACTACTTACCGCTTTTCTTCTAACACAAAAAAAAACAATCTGAAACAAGAAAAGTTACAATGAAAATTAAAAATTGTATCAAACATTCAACAAATGTAAAAAAAAAACAGAAATAGGAGAACTTTTTTTTCTTTTATTTTTCAAGTTATTAAACGAAAAATTTGAAAAATCAAATTTTGTACTTTTAAATTTTCTTCTTGATATTTTTCTCCGGTTTTTTTTTCTTTCCTTTTTCCTCTCCAATCATTCAAAGGACAATACCAAAGAAAACTTGACCCAAAAAATGAAAAATCTAATTACAAAAACTGCGTCATCAATTTTTATACAGGTAAACTAAATCTACCTTTGAAATTGAACGTTTCAAAATGAAAAAAAAAAGAAGAAAAACACCGTGTCTATCTCTCTCCCTGTTCAAATTTCAAAAGCCGGTAGTGTAAAATTCATTTACCCTTACCTTTTAATGAGAAGACACCTGGACTAGGTGAAAGAAATGTACCTTCATTTTGATTTTTTTTTCCTTATTTTTTCTTTTTTATTTGCGTGTCACCGCACCACACGTGTAAAAATACACAATGTCAATTCATGTGTTATACTGAAAGTTTTTTTTTTTTAATTTTAATCTTAATATCCTTAATACCTTTTGTTGAATATTTAAAAAAAAAATCGTAGTATAATTCTAATTAAAACCAGTTTTTATTTTTTATCTTTTTCTCCAATATAAAAACTTGTATTAGAATTTTTATTTTCTACTGATAAAAATTTTTGTATAGTTCTTTTTAATCTGTCAGTCAGTCCTTTTTATCCAAAAGCAATTTTTTTTTTATATATTCTGAATTGTTATTCTCAAAATTCAAAAAAGAAAAAAAATAATAATAATAATAAACAAACTGATCTCATCATCTTAAGGTGGCTTTTATTTTTTATTTAGAAAAAAACCAAAACGAACAAAACAAATTTTTAAAAAAAAAAGTCATCTATTGCCATCAAAAGTAATCCATAACGACGGTGATATACACCCAAAAGAACAAAGATACCTTTTTACCCCCAGCCCCCCCCCCCCCCCTTCAGAAAAAAAAGAAGAAGAAAAAACACCCCGTTCTGAAAAGGGTTAAACCCTTTTTACCTTCTGATAAAGTAATTCAAAGGATGATCACCTCGTCCACGTATTTTCTATCTTCTCTCGTACCAGCAAATGAAATTAATAAGAAATCCCATTTTATATCTTCTCCCTTTAGTCGACTATTGTACTTTTGCAAAAAGGTAACCAAAAAAACAAGAAAACAAAAAAAAAAAAAAACATTAAATAAGACTATAGGTGTTCTCGTTCGGTATGTGTTTTAAAAAAATCATCACATTTAATCCCAGTTCAAAAATAAAATAAGACAAAAAAAAAAGGTACTAATAAGAAATCCAACAGCAGCAGCAGCAGTAGCACCCATTGACGCCTTTTTGTATTATATTTAAAAAAAAAAAAAAAAGAATATTAAATACAGAACAAAAAAAAAAAAACAACAACACAACATTAATTCATCTTCCCTTCTTAGGGGTACCTTTAAAAATCATTTTATGCACACCATCGTGGGTTCGGTGTGTTCTTGTTGTTGTTCCAATTCAGAAAGAGAAAAATCCTTTTTGTGATGAACCTTTTCAAAAACTCGATACCACCGAAGGGTGCGCAATTTTTTTTGCTTTTGCAATTCTTTCTCATTTCTGTCTTTTCTAAGGGCATATGATTTTTCCTTCTTTCTTTTTTTTTCTTTTTTTTTTTATATGTGTGCATGCAAGAGTAGTATTTGAATTGAAACCTTTGTTTTGTCCCAAAAAGGATGATGACGATGGTAAGGATAATGATGACGATAGTGATGATAATGAATCGCAACTAAAAAGGATTTTTTTTATTTTTTTTTTTGTGTGAGAAATAAAAGATGCTAAGGTAATAGTAGAAGAAACAAGATCCACATGTGTGTGTGTGTGTGTGTGTGTGTGCGTATAGGGTATAAGGTACCCTATGTCCTTTTGCACTATAATCTTTTTGGGACAATAGACACCTTGAATATGAACCAGAATTCAGTTTTTCGGGTGATAATGATGGAATATTAAAAGGAGGGTAACTACACGCACCTTTTATTTTATATACAGTCGAAACTGTAGTCCTCTTCTTCTTGGTATTTTTGGTAGGTTTCTTATGTTTTGTTTCACCTTTATTTTTCTTTTTTTTTCTAGCCTATCTAATCCTCCTCCTTTCCCAGTCTGTGATTTACCATCTTTTGTTTGGTTTACTTTACTCTCAATACCTTTTGTAAATTTTTCAGTTTGAACACCTGGTCAAGGTAGTTTTTCGTTTCTTATTTATTTTTTTGGTCTGGTTAGAAAGAATTTTTTTTTTTTCGAAACAATTTCTTTTCCATTTTCAAAATGTAACGTAAAACAAAATAAAAAAAAAAACACACACACACACTTATTCATTTAACTTTTCAAAAAAAAAAATAAAAATTTTTTTTTTGGAAAATTCAATTTCGATATTTCAAAAAAAAAAATACAGTTTTTTTTTCATTACAACCAAAAGAAAACAAAAAACGTCCTACACGCACATCTAATACTATTCAATCTGATTTTATAATTATTACAGGTAATCCTCGTTTAACACGTCTACCGTGTAAAGCGTGACCGTGTTAAGCGGAACCGTGTTAAACGAAACTGTGCAAATCAAAAAAATTATATAAATTTCAAAATACAAGAATAGCCTTCTTGTACGAAAATCGTGTTCTCGAAATACCGCGTTATACGAGGGTTACCTGCATTACATTCAAAACTTTTTTAACTCGCCTTTTTCATCAACAAAATAATTTTTTATTTTTTTTTTTAAATATAATTATTCTTAATTATTCCTAGAATTTGGTGTTTTCTTTTCTTTTTTTGTTTTGTTTTGCTTTTATTTGAATTATGATTTTACCTCCCAGACGAAATACTTGATCAAATGTTGCGTGTCAGTTATCAAGGAAATTTATCACACGATATAAAAGCAACAAAAAGGGTAACAAAACACAAAAAACGCGAAATAAATAAATAACATAAAAACACGCTAAATTACGACCAGACCGAAAGAAAAATGCCCTTCACCTACTACACCTTGATTTTTTAGGGGCATTACATTTTTTTTCATTTAAAGAGATATAATGAAAAAAAAAATAAGAAAAACCAATAAATCCGAATACTATGAACGTGTTTTATTAATTGCATACGATAATTAAATTTATGCAAATACTTTTAACAATAAATTCAATTTTCACAGGCGAGAGAGAATTAATTATTAGAAAATTTTGTTTTTAAACTTAGATACAAGTAAATTTTGAAAAGTAAAATAAGGACGTAGATTTACTACTAATTTGTATAAATAATACTAAAATGTTATAAAAAAAAAAAGCATTTTTTTATATTTTTATTTTTGCTTGTCTATTTATACCGTTGCCTTTTGTTTTTAATTAGTATCACTACTTTATTTAGATTTTGTTTTTAATATCAAATCAGCGGATCGGAATAAAACCAAGCTCTAGACCGAATTCCGCTTTTATTGATAATAATTGTCTTATTATTTTAGTAATTTTTAATTTAGTGCTTTATATTTGTTTGCATTTCAAATTTTTCATTTCTCATTTTCATCTCTAACATAAAAATTTTGTAATAAAAAAAAATATATATATAAATAAAAATAAATAACACAATCAAAATTCTTTACTCACTGTTCTTTAATTGTTGGTACATTTCGAGATGACGCTTTTGGATAAATATTTTTTTTTTTTGGAAAAAATTTAAATTCTAGACCACTATTTTAAGATTTAAGAAGAAATGCTGCTTTTAAATACAAACAGCAAAAATAAACTATAAAAAATTCTACATTCTACAGATAAAATTCAGTCTGTTTTTTTTTTCCTCTCTCTTGTGATTAGAAATATTACACTTAACACCTTTAAAAAAAAAATGTTAAAATTAAAACCGAAACTTCTACCCCACATCGAGTTTTATTCAATTCGAAAGAAAAAAATCTACACCCACAACTCTCGGATATGCAGGAACAATAAAAGTAGCAAGATCCTCTTCCTTTTTTCCACCTTTTTTTTATTTTAGAATTATCAGCAAAAAATAAAAGATTATAAAAATGTACAAGGATCGTATGCACACAGAAGAGAATTTTCTTACCTTTTTTGAAAGACGTTAAGAGCTCAGAAGACAAGGACCGAATTTTTTTTTCAAAGAACTTCAAAGGAAATCGGTTTTATTTTTTATTTTTTTCGCTTTTTTTTTTGTTTTGTCCTCCATTTAGAAACATTACTCAGATTCTGACAGGTATTCTTAAAATATTTTAAGTTCTGGTGTCTGAAAAATACGGAAGAAGGACACGGCCCTTTAAAAGGGTGTATCTTTTTTTTTCGTTTTTCTCTCCCTTTTTTTTTTTTTTGAACACGTATTCAAATTCTCTTTTTCATACACCGGTGTGAACGAATTTTTTTTTTCTAGATTTATTTATTTATTTTTTTTTTTAATTTCGCAGTCGAAATATCAGAAAAAAAGAAAACATTTAAAATATCTCAATTCTTCTTTTTAATTTAATTATAAAAAAATGCAATTACATACATCTCCATAATATTGCAAATAAAAAACCTTTAAATGCGAGTAAAACTCGCGCACGGAGCTTTCCGTACATTTGATTTCGTTAATTAAATAATTTAATTTATTGCTAAAACAGATTAATAACCTTCTACTTTTTCACATAGTCTTTATTAGACTTTCTATAAGTAAAGGAATTTTAAAATTAGCTTCAGTAGTATCCAAACAAACAAATGAAAATAATTATAATAATAAAAATTAAAATTTCTCGAAAAGGGATTTATCTTTTCGTAGAAGAAAAAATGCTTGTATTAATTTCACAAAAACCGAAGTAAGCAACACGCGCTTTCTTCTAATATTCCTTCATTTGATTTGTATGCTGTTTTTTTTTCTTTTAATTTTTTTCTACTTTTCCCTACAAACTTAAGATTACTCAATGCGGTTTAAGTAAACACAGGTGTGCAAATTAATAAACCTCTTGGTGTCTTCATATCCATAATATGAAAAAAAAGATAAATAAAAATAAGAAATAGAAAAAGAAAACACTCCTTCATCCGAGGGTAACAAAAAAAAAAAAAACGAAAAGGAACAGAACCTAGAGTTTACCATACCTTAAGAAAATCCATAAGGTCTTATCGTTTTTTTTTCTTTTCTTTTCTCTCTTCCCCGAATAGGAAATATTTACACAAGAAAAGATAACGCGAAAAAATTATCTTACACAAAAAAAAAAAAAACTAAAATACATAAAAAACCTGGATGAGAAAAATTAAAATTAAATAAGTGTGTTAAGAAATTATCTTTGATAGAAAATAAAAAAAAGGGAAAGAAAAAACAACAACATATTTTTTATGATATGAAAATATATGAATCTTACATTTTTTATCTTAATTCCCTATTAAATATATTCGAATTTTACTATTAGTGTTTTTTTTCCATTTTTGAAAATGAATTACAAAAAATTTCTAAAGGTGTAAATGCTGACCAAATTCCAAACTAACCAGCAATTTTTATAGTGAACCCATGAATGCTAACATACAGCAAATTCTATTTATCGAAATATTACATTTTCAGTCCCGTCTCATATCATCCGATAAAAGGGACAATAAATTTTACAAAAGGAACTACAAAAAAATCAAAATAAAAATCTAAGAAAAACGGGCAAGTTTAAATCAATCAATCAATCAATCCGTCTCTCCCGGGTGTATCCCAGTTTCGAAAATCTTTCCTAAACCTTTCGACATCGGGAAGAGGGAATCATTTTACCGATACAGTAAAATAGTTTTCTATTCAAGCATCACATATTTTCTATTCTTATGGATAAGAAAAAATAAAAATAAAAATAAAAATAAAAACCTACAAAACCTTTTTTATTCGAAGGTATTTGTACCGGTGGGGGTACAATACACATGAGAAATGCCGGTAAAGGTATTTAAAGGTGAATATGATGGTGCCTTGATGACCACACCATAAATAAAATCATGGTAATGTGAATTGGATCGAATCAAGAATAATAATATTAATAATACTACTTCTTATAAGAATTCTTTCTATTGATTATAAGAAGATTATCAAACTTAGAGAATTAAAAATGGCATCATAAAATTGTTAATAATTTTAAACGTGGCAAAATTTTTTAAAAAAAGTTAATTTTTATTTTAAAATTAGAAAAAAAAAACTAAAATCAAAAATAAAATCATTTTTTTTTTCACTAGACAGAGGGACGACAAGAAAAGTACCTTTCTTTTCAATGATGAAAAATTCTTTTACCTGTCCCTTAATCTACCTGAGCACCTTTTCTTATAATAACACTTATAAATGTACATATATCCTCTTTTTTTATACCCATATAAAAGAAAAAAAAACTTACTTGCTTACTTGCAAAATATTCAAGCTATTGAATGCATTGGAAATCGTGAGAAACATTTAATTTTTCGTTTTTTTTTCACTCAACAAAAAAAAAAGACAACAAATATTTTTTTCTTTATATGCAAAATAAGAAACCTTTCATTAAAAAATTCTTATTAAAAAACAGAACAAAATTAATCACCCACCCCTATACACGAACACACACACAAATACACACCTTAAAAGGTAAATGGAGCTTATAAGGAAAATGCAAGAAAAAAAAGGTAAAAAAAAAGAAATCACAAGAAAAGAACGACGTCTTTTGAAAATCAAATTAGAAAATTTCATCCACGACCCTCTCGAAAAATTTCCCTTATACGGTCTGATGTCGTTTCATCGTCATGAGGACGAGATAAGGGGGTCGAATGGGGTCCAGGACAGCTCCAAATCCCATCGTGGGAGGGTATGTGGGCTCGTCACTCGCAAATTCTAAGTAGTAGGAGTTTTTCTTAGCCCACATGATTTATATATTTAAAAAAAAAAAAATAATAATAATAAAAAGGAAGAAAGAAAGTAATCTTCATACGTGGCGAAATGTGGCGATCAGAATGAGGGGGTTAAGAGGCGCATCCTCCAGGCTCAGCACCGTTCCACGGAGGTATATTTTTCTTCCTTCATTTTTTTTTCTTTTATATATATCCATATTTCTTTTTTTTTTTTTGTTTTGATGAAGAAGGGTATAACCGACCAGCGCCGTCGTTCCAGTAATTTATGCTTATAAGGACTTTGTACATATACACAATTCATCCCTGAAAATTCCTGGATGTGCCTGACTGCCTGGATGGCGGTGGTGGAGGCTCCCGGGGGTGGTCTCGATGGTTGGGTGGCCTAATGGTATAGTAGGTACACTAACAGGAGGGGCTCTGGATTTTACCGGGGGATTGGTCGGATTTCGGGGGCTAGTAGTTTGTGTTTGGTTTGAATTGGTTTTGGTTGGCTGCTAGATGGTGACTCTCTCGCGTCCTGGATACCACGGGATGAGGAGGGTTTTGCCACCCGGGACGGACGGGGAGTGGGGAATAAGGTACCTCCCGCGGGACCGGTACTACACTGGGTGTTAGGAATATCCACACACATGTGATTTTCCTATGTACTTGATTTTTCCCTATATCTTCTTCTTATCCGCAGGATTCCTGTGCGTCTCATGTTCATTTTCATTTTCTGCACTACTGTTGGTTATTGTCATCGTTGTGTACCTCCCCTCCCCTTAACCCGCCTACCCCACCCCCTCCCCATTCCAAATCTACGTATTATTCTTCCTTATCATATCCTAAACCCTAAACCTCACCATCCGCCCTGCGTGTCGTCGTCTTCTTTGCTGTATATTTTTTTTTATTTATATGCACATATTTAATATTATTTTGTTTGTTATTTTCTCGTAAAGTAAAATTAGATGCCTTCCACATTTTACCCCTCCCCACCCCCACCCCTTATAGATATATGGTTTTTTTTTTTTCAACGTTGCTTTATTTTTTATCCTCGAAAAGGTATTTTGATTAATATGACGATGGTTATGAAAAAAAAAATAATAAAATAAAATTTCATATCGCTGGTCTTCTAAAAAACGACAGAGATAAAAACAACAAGACAAAAAAACGCAAAAAGACATGATGCTGTATACGAGGGTATAGCCTCCCAAACCCCCTTAATTTATCCATTTTGCAATCTTTTCTTCTCCTTCTATCATTTTATCCTCTTACCTCTTTCTTTTTATTTGATTTCAAAAGAAAAGCCTTTCCTCATATGCAAAAATACCTTCTTTTTTTTAAAGAATCGGCGAAAATAACGGGCCGATGGGCAAGGGTATAGAATAGAGGGCAGAGGGGTAAGGGGACACCATCGCGCATTTTTCATACA
>MNCL01000238.1:95199-119344 GCA_001932985.1 Proctacanthus coquilletti
CCCCCCCCCCCCCCCCCAATCGAACACTCCGCAAATATCCGGTTTGCAAAACCTATCAGAAAAGGGGTTTTGGACTCGGGAGGAGGGGGGAGAATCGGCCTGTGGAGGCTATCGATAGAAGAATTCTTTCATTTTCTTCTTGTTCTTTTGTGTACAATGGTGGGCCTCATTTTAGGAACAAAAGGATCTCTCTGATTGGATTACACCTTTGCATTTGGATTAAGAGGGGATGAGCGGATAAGGAGGGGGCGGGAGGAGAGGGTTAAGAAGGCTGCATCCATTATTATACGCCCACAAACTGGTGATAACGGTATTTTGGAGACCACATCCATAATATAGATTTAATTAATTAGAAATCACTACCACTATTTTGCTTTTTGTTCTTAAAAACACTTAACGAAATTTTGGTACTTTATCCGTATTTTTTTGTTTTTTTTTTTTTTTTGTGTATATATGACTAGGTGATATGTTGACAGCGCATAACTGTAATCCAGGATGATGTATAATAGTTCTGTTGCTGTTTGCTTCTATGAGAGCAACCGTTACTTATACCGTTAGGAAGAGAAGTATGTTGTCTCTCTACTTTATAAAAGAAGTGCGCTGGCGCGAAATTTTTCTTCTTCTATCAAATGAAATAATAGGGGGCAAAGGGGAAGGGAAGGGAGAGGGGGGGGGGGGAGTGTTGGCAATATATGGTCGAGGTAGAATTGGTGCTAAAAAGCACTGCTCAGTCCTTCTTTCATCATTTTTTTACCGTTGTTGTTGTTTTTGGTTGCTTGTTGTGAGAATAAGATAGCAAATGAATGAGAAAATACCACCCCCGCGCGCGTGAAAATAGGGGGAAAACGGTAAATGGGTGGACTAGAAGAAGAAGAAGGTGATAAAAAACAGAAACGGGAAATTAAAGGAATATATATCTAGGGGTCGTCGTCGCGCGTCTAGCTAAGTTCATGTTCATTTGAATCTCTCTTTATATGAAGGAAGAAAGGAAAAAAGTCAAAAATTTGCATATACACATACATGCAGATAGGATAAATCCACATATATGTGGAATTTCACCCCCGCAATGAGTGTACAGTTTAGAATAAATTTTTTTTTTTTATTAAATGGTAAAAAGGACAAACGACGGAGACGTTGAAGGTGTGTCACGACAATCCTAGGCCCATGATGCCTTTTTATTACTAGAATTTTTTTTTTTTTTTATTATTTTCTACAATAGTAATCTTCAGTTTTCTTCGTTGCATATAACAAAAATTGTATTTAATAATAATAATAACAATAATAAGGAAAAATATAGACGAAAAAACGGTGTCTAAGGATATTAAAACTGTTCCTTATTAATTTTTGCCCCGTCCACTCTTCCTTTGTATTAGTTGGGAGGATAAAGGCACATAAAAGGTTTTTATCCTCGCGAGTAAAAGAGGACAAGTGGTGGATTTGTTTTATTTTTTATTTTATCCCGTTGAAATGGAAAATAGGGAGTTGGAATTTTGCGTTAAATATATGCAAATTGTTTTTTTTTTTAGTAAATGCTTTTATTTCGTTTATATCTTAGAATGTGTGGCTGTGTGTATGGATAGCAACTATTCTATTGTCATTTGAGAGAGAGACAAATTTTCTAAATATGTTAATTACATTTTTTTTTGTTTATTAATTTATTTTTATGTATTTTAATACTAATTCAAACGTGTCTTTTATAATATCAGTGAATTGAAGTAAAATTCCTTTTAAATTGCAATTCCCTGGTAATTAAAAAAGTAATTATAGACTTAAAATAGGGATATTTTCTTCTAAGTTGTATTGCTCTTGTATAAATCCCAGGACTCCACCATTTTCGAAAGGGATAAAGAACACGGTGGAAGAAAAAAAAACAGAACTCTTTTTTCTTCCTTTTTATTTTTTTTTTTTTTATTCACACTCCTTTTATGCCAAGCCCTAGGTAGAGAGTATCACAGCATCATCATACACATTTGCAATTTGCCATTATCCCTTTTTGCTCTGTACCCCTCCCACTTTGCCGGGTGTATAGTAGTACTCTCTTTTATGTATAGTATAATATGGTGCGGTTGCCCTGGCCCCGTGTCCTTATGTTGTAATTTGCAGGACTAAATATAGAAGGGAAAAATATAATAATTTTTCTCTGGCAATTGTAAAAAAGGATAATATGTGTTAGCATCGAGTAGTATATCCTGAAAAAGGAAAGAGATGAAAGGTGTCAGAAATGGGATGCTGCTGGCTGGCTGGCTGCTTGCTTGCTTGCTTCTGCTAAATGAGTAAACAGCCCTCCGTATAAGAGACCGGGTGTTGTATTAGGGTCTAAAGGGGGCGGCGTAATATTATGTTTTTTTTTTTTCCTTTTTTTTTCTCGTTTTTGGGGCAGAGGCTGTACCGATCGGGGTGGTATAGTCTTGGCACGTTTAAGGATCTCCATCTTTCCAACGTATCCATCCCGTCTACTCCCCCTTATTCCCTCCCATATCCTTGGAATATCTTTTTGGAACTGTGTCTCAGTATTGTGACTGTTTGTATGGTGGAAATTATTTAGTATATCCCTTCTCCTTTTTCAGTTGCTGCGTAGTGTTGTTGTTGGTTTCTTTTTTTTTTTTTTGTTTTGTTTTTTTTTCTTTCCTAATTTGTAACAGCCAAGAGTTGAAAAGGGATGCTCTACTGTTGCTGGTTCCTTTAGGAATTTTCTTTACTTTTCTTATACTTGTGATGCTGCTGTTTTTACTCTTATTGTAATTACAAACCTCTCTGATTGGGAATTTTCCTTCTTTCTTGAAAAGTTTGGCGGTATTTGCGAGATGAGAAAGTATATTATATACAAAAACAAAAGAACAATTTAGTAGCTAAGGATGCTGGATTTTTGTATTCAATTATTGTATAAAAGAACACAAGATGCTCTTACTCTAATGAATCTTTTTACATTTTTTTTTCTTTTTTCCTTATGTATTTATTTTAATTATATTCCCTCCTACGAACTTGAACATCCCCCTTCGCCTCCCCTCCTCCCTTCCTAGCACCATTATTGGACCATTCAATATCCTTATCCTATATGTACCTTTAATTTGTTTCTTTTTTTTATCATATGTTAGCAGTATTACTAAAATGGTAAAAAGATAATTTATTATATTTTATTCTTATCGTTCTTCTTCTTTTATATTATTATAATTTATTACCGTTATTTCTGGTACTATCATCATCATTTATATAACGTCTATTTAGAGAAAATTTATAAATGTCTTTTCTTTCCTAATATTATTTTTATTTTTATTTATTCATTTTCTGTTTTCGTATTTTTGCATAGCTTTTGAACTTCCCAGTTTTATACACATACCTCCAATACCCTTATTACCCCCACCCTTCTCTCGGTCATACCGTTAACCATCGCCAGGCGCGAACGTTCATTTTTGCGAGAGTGTATTGAATATACGGCTAAAAAGGAACATCAGATAGATAGAGGAACAAACTCTCTGCATCCACCCCCGTACCATTTTCACCGCAAATCCAACCCCCCCCCCCCCCCCCCCCCCCCCCCCCCCCCCCCCCCCCCCCCCCCCCCCCCCCCCCCCCCCCCCCCCCCTTCACCCTCCTCTCTCCGGGCCACCCGCAGCTACATGGGGTACAAAAACATAATATGGTAAAAACATTCTCTTCTCTGATTGGTTAATGGGATCCTATGAAATTTACTCCCTGATCCTTTTTGATGTTTTCTGCTTAATGAAATAATTAAGAAATATGCGAACAGGATTGGCTACAAGGATTTCTTCTACCCTCCCCCACTGCTATGCTTCACCAACGCTGCAGCCCTTATTTATTCTCTCTTTTGCAATAATCTCGTTGGTTGGGACGTGGGTGGGGGGAATTGGGGATGCTTGGTTTATTATATTAAATTAAGGTCTGTCCCCCACCCTATCTGAATATACTCGAGAAAAAGGCGTCCCATGTTCTTGTTGGTGGATTCTTCTTCTTTTATTTATTTATTTATTTTTTTTTTTTTTGTCTTTTTGAAAGAGAGGGGGTGGGTCGCAAAAAGGAAAAAAGAAACCGTCGTATTATTTATTTGTAATTAACACGTTTTACTCCGCCCCAAAAGAAAGCAGTCTCGCCAGTTTGTACTTGAATATCTTCAGTGATAGGTTGATTTTTGACGAAACAAAAAAGAAAAAAAAACAACGACAAAAACAAAAACAATGTTGTGTTTATTTCTGAAAATAATAAAACCAATAAAGTCTCTACTGTAAGTAAAAGATATATTATTAATTATATCTAGTATAAATATTTCTAGATATTTTAAATAAAAATTAATGTTTTATACAAAACTAAATGAAAAATAAAAAATCGAAGATATACGAATTTTAAGCAGTAGTTATAGCAATTTTAATACAAATACAATAAAATAAATTCAATTATAAATAAATCCTTCTCAAAATTTACCGATTTTACACGAATTCCGAATTACACGAATTGAGATATGAAAAATAACTTCTTTTAACGCGATTTATATTCACTTAAACGCGATCAACGCCGAAATTCAAAAAAATAAAAAAAAGTAAAAAATTTGGTAGTTTAAGAAAATTTTAAAAATAAACAATTCTTGGAATCAATAGTTCATTTTACACGAATTCTATTTACGCGTATTTTTTACGAACATCGCGTAAAATGAAGTTTAGATGTAATCTATAATTTTATCTCCTGTTTTTTTCTTCGTTTTATATTAGTACTATTCTTTTATATTAATTAAAATAAAAATAAAGTACTATATACGATTTTAATTATATTAGAATTATCATAATACGAATCGAAAAGTTGATAAGATTGTCGATTTTATTAAATACACTATAGAAAAAAATTCTCTCTATGGTTATTTAAAGAGGGGGCAAAAGGACGTGTAATTGAAATGTCTAATTAGTTTTTTTTAACAATCCAATTATAAAATAAAATTACACACGGTAATTTTATAACAAGATTTACCCTTCCAGGCATCATTTAAAATTTACAATAATTTTCCCTTGTTCAGAATAAAAAAACGAAAAAAAAGGGAAAAGATGGAAAATCACCCATACTTTGATTTCAAATATACACACTATCACCAAATTCATGCAAAATCGTTTTGAAGAAGAAGAAAACCGGGATAAAAGAAGGGTAGGGATGAAAAATTATGCAAAAAAAGGAAAAAAAAACGATATACCCGTATATTTGAACTAAACGAAAAGAAGGCAGGAAAAGGGAATTCCTCCTTGTTCGTCCTCCGTATCCCCAGGTTCCCTAAGGATAACGAGAAGGATTTTTACAAGAGAGCAGGACAACGAAATAGTCTAATTTGCATTAGCGCAACTCCTTCAATCAGGGTAGAAAAAAAAAATAAAAATAAAATAAAAAATAAAATAAAAAAAAATACGTCCCCCACAAGAAAAAATATAATTTATCTCCTTTCTTCTCTTACATTAAGCCATATCCCGCAGGAGTTCAGGAGTTCGTTCTGGGGTTGGGGGTAGCAACAACCAAACCTTCACCTAAGAAACTAATATATCAATAAATGTATCCCTTTTTTTCACCAGGACAAGTAGGGAAAAAAAATATATAAATAAATAATAAAAGATTTTATAATAATAAAAGTAGGAAGGAAAATATCGACATACTGAAGACGTTAGAATTTCCCTTTGGATAAAAAAAACGATATATGGGACAGTGTCCAGGTATAACACTATACCGTTATCCTGGCCAGCATATCAAGGTGATGCAATTAAAGAGGGGAAAAAGGGGAATTAAGATACATTTGTTTAAATATTGCACGTTTTTCTCAAAATATTCTTTCTAAAAAAAAAAACAACACAAAAGTCTAGAAGAAGTAAACTTATCTACCAAAATTTCAGTTTCTATTCTGTTTTCTTTTTTTTTTTTGCTTTTGTTTTAAACTTTTGTTTATTCTTAAAAAAATCTTTACTTAAATTAAAACATTTTTCTTTTTTTTTTGCACAAAAAATTAATACAACAAGATGAGATAAAATTAGTTATATAAAGCAATAACTAAATTTATTTTAAAATTTAATTTTAAATTATGAAAATCTTCATTCGAACAAGAACTACTTGTGGTTTTTGGTTTTTAACCTGACAACGTTGTGACCGGGTGTATTACAGCCAAAATAAAATTTCATATATGAAATGAACTTTATGTTCTTTACATTACGAGATATTAAATAAATTGGCAAATGTATAAACAGTTTTCTATTATAAAATGTAATCGTTAACATTAAATCCAACACCGTAACTATTTTCTTTTCGACAGAGTTTTATCTATAAATTTCTCGGGTATTTAATTGAAATTTATACCTATAATTATTTTTTAAATAATTCGTTGATCTTATTCGTTATTTCGAGATTCTTATGGTCTAGTTTGAGAGTTAAAATGATTGAAATTTTTAAAATTTACTACCAATAAAATGATGTAAATATAAAATTAAAAAAAAAGAACATAATAATAATAATAAATCAAATAAAATGTTAGTTTTCCTAAATCATATTTTTTGGGCATAATTTTACTGTTAGACATAATTCGTAGATCGCAGGTATAACACCACCTACCGGCAAATTAACACTGAACACACCTACTATAGAAAATTTCATTGCAGCGTGTTTCTGCTTATACTTCATTCACTACACATTTCTGAATAAAAGTTTCTCCTTCTCTTAGGGGTCTCCCCTCCATTCTCTCTCAATATTTCTCCCAGCATAAAAATGTTTTCCCCTACCCATACTAAGCCAAAAAAAAAAAAACAACAAACATATGTGTGCCAGGTTAAAGTAGAATAAAATTTCTCTTCGTTTCTGACCAAAAGAGATACCCGAACAGGGGAACAGATAAACTAATTTTCTGGTAACGAAAGAGTAAAATTCATCTCTTTTTACTCATTGACATGTTACGCCTATGGATTAAAAAAGCGAAAGAAAAAAAAAATTTTTTTTTTTTTTAGGGGGGGCTATGTAGAATTGGTGTTATACTATATTTTCTGGATTTTTTTTTTAAATTATATTAAGTATTTTATCTATCCTCTCAATTGTTTTGACGTTCTGACGATGATCTCCCCAATTTATATGTTTTTCTCTTGCCCCCCCCACTTTTAACGAAACTTATAGTAAGGGGTTTTAGGAGAATTTTTTCCTGAGAGATTTCTCTTCTTTGTTTTTTTTTATTTCCTCAGAGAATATCTGAAACAAAAAGGAGTACTTGATCTTCTTCTTATTCGTTTTTGAACCTAGGCCGCGAAACACAACAAGAACACGCGCTTAAACCAGTTTTTATGCTTTATATGCTCATGCCAATAATTGAAACGATACAACGATCGTCGTTGTATTGTCGTTTTCGTATTTCTCTCTGTAAAAATGATGAGAAAAAAAAAATAAAAAAAGAAGTACCCCCAGCATGAACTGAAATGAAATGAAAGAACCTTTTTTAAGGTACGCGAGGAGTACCAGTAAAATATTGGGTACCCGCCACCCGATAGGTTTTTACACCAGTGTACACACCGGGACCTGTATACACACCTCTCTCCAGCCATTACCTCTACTACACTGAATGGGTTTTTCGGTTTAAGGTTTGGGGGTTTGGGTTTTTTTTCGGGTCTCTATTCCATATCCATCCATCGTATCGTATAGAAAAGACCCGGTTCGGTGTACGTTCGGTTCGGTGCTCGTCGCTCGGTCGACGCGACGCTCGTTTCGCGTTTCCTTCGTTCTTTCGTCCGGTTGTGTGCACGTTCTTTCGTTACGTTACGTTAGTTCGTTCGCTCGTTCGGTTTGTTCGCCCGTTGGTTCGATGAGCCCTCCTCAATTATACACAACTCATTCGCGTGTTTATTACTTAACGGACTTGAACGTTGCGCGGCGCGGCGTGTTTCAGCGGGATTATATTTTTTTTTCCATATATATATATATATATATATATATATAATATACATATATAAATAATAATAATTACTATTATTATTACGAAAAAGAAAAAAAAAAACAAACAACAATATCCCACACAACAAGTCATACTTTTTGAAACGATTAAAACAAATCAAAACAACAACAGAAAAAGAGAATATTTTCCTTATTTCCTTCTCCTTTTTTTTTTCTTTATAAGAAGTAAAAATTAAAAAAAAGTAATTATACAATTTAATTTTAATTTAATTATAAGAACAATAAAAGTGTTAAATATTAATTCGTAAATTCGATCAAAAAGTTCGTTATAACTTACTGGCCGTTATTCAACTAATTAAATAGTGTATAGAGTGTTTCTAATTAAAAATAAATAAAATAAAATAAAATCTCTATAGTGCAACTGTGATTTAGAAGAAATAATATAAAATAATAAATAATAATAAAAGGATATATCTCATCTTGCTGTATAAAAAAAAAAAAGAAAAAAATGTTTTATTAATAACACTGAGAATTTGTGCTCCTACAAAGAAAAAATTGTTGTCTTCTTATTATTTTTTTTTTGACGTGAATTTTACAAGTTATTTATTAACTAAATATAAAACAACGACTGACAATATACGAAATTTATCTTTTATTTATCTTTTATGAAAAAAAAAAACGATATGAACAAATGAAAAATATAAAAACTTTTAATACAACAGATTTGGATAGATCTTCAAAGTTCTATAGATAAAATAATGATAAAAATTTGTTCACAAAAAAACAAAGAAGAAAAAAGAAACATTTATTTTTCCCTCCTCAAATTTTGTAAATCATTTTAAAAACAAAAGAACGAAACAATTTCTTTTTTCTACAAATATTAAAAAGAGGATATGAATTTTAATTTTCAATTAAAATGTGTACAATTATTATTATCATCCCAAAAAAATTGAAAATAAAAAGTACGGATTAAAAAAGTTTAGTATTTCAAGAAATTTACAATATTAAAATAAAAACAGCACCGTGCTTTTTATCTTATTAATAATAGAGTAAAAATTCATATCCTTCATAAAAAATGTATATCCTTTTTTTTTATTCAATTACTAGAGCTTCTTATCGACAAAAAAGGACTTCTAATACTATACAAATTTTAATTTTAAAGATTTAACAATTTTTATTAAGCGACAAATTTTTCTCCATAATTTTTATTCACAATATTGATGAAAGGAAAAAAAATAAAAAACAAACAAACAAACTAAACATTTTTCGGTGCTACATATTTTCAATTTCATAAAAATTCTCATACAGAACGAACGTATTTTGTAATTATATCAATTATTTAATTAGTAAATTTCATTTTAAAAACTCATCATCTTGAAAATATTGGGATTAGATTAAAGAAAAACGAAAGAAAAGAAAAATCTCTTAAGGCCTTTTAAACAATTAACAGCATTTCTATATACAAATAATTAAAAAATTTTTTCGCATCTTTTATGTACTTATATAAATCAATAAATTGAAAATTATAAATAAATACCGGTATCAATTAATATAAAATAAAAAAGAAAAAGTGTTTTTATAATTATAAAATTATTTTATTAAGTAACAATTCTATAATTGTGTTTAGAAAAATGATTTTATTATCATTAAAGTGTAAAAACTATTTTAAAATAAAAGAGAAAAGAAAAAACATCAAATAATAGAAAAAAAATCAGTGTACAAGTTATTGAATAGTGAAATAAATTTTTTATTTAAACAAAATACAGTTCGAAATTAATAATAGCGTATTTTATTAAAAAATGTGTTTTTCATTAAAGTGTAAAAGTGTGTTTTAAAAAGAAATCAAAATCATAAATTATGTGCCTTAAAAAAAGAAAAACGTGAAAACACAACTTTGTTCTTTCTTTTTTTTCCTACATAAAAAATAAGTGATAAAATAAATTTAATAATTTTTTTTTCTTATAATGTGTACGGTGTTTGTGTTGTTATATCGAAAATATAATAATAATAATAATAATAATAATAATGATATAATTATAAAAACAATTATAAATGAAACAAGGTGTGCATGATTTAATAAGTGAAAATTGTGTTTTGAAAAAATCAAAATGAATCCAAATAAAAAATTCTAATAATTATTTAAATGCCATGAAATACGAAAATATTGGGCAAAAATTTTGTTTATGCTGTTTTTTTTTTTACACTACGGAAACAAAAAGAGAAACATCTAAAACATCATGGAGCTGAAATTCGACTGTTTCTGCAGCATCAGTAAAAGGACTGAAATAATTAACAGAAAAAAAAATAATAATGTAATAATCAACATGTTGAAAAACAAAAAGCAAAAATATGAATAAATAACTTAAATAAATTTAAATTGTCTACTTAATAAGCAAAAAGAATATACAAAAATCCCAGTTTTTGGATAGAAAAATAAACGTAAACGTATGTAGCACCTAAAAATAAAAATTTTAACAAAAATCAAACCATGTCAACTATGAAAAGTATTTAACAGAAACGAATTAAAATTTGTCTGGCTTTCTAGTTGACATCTATTATTATATTATATTAAATTTAATCTAAGAGGCTCATTTTTTTTTCTTCTTCTCAAATATCTACTAAAGTAAATCATTTTGTGAACAATATCATTAAATTTAATTCTTCATCTCTCATTGAAGTTGTGTCCAAATCTCGTATTATTTATTTAATTTCTATTATATATATATATTTTTTTTAATAATAAAAAATACTATCATAATAAAAAAGTGTTAAAATTATATTTATAATTATAATAAATTATCGCATTAATAATATTAAATTATGTGCTTGTCCGTTCGTAATTTGTTCAATATATAAAAACATCGTGTTTTTTTTTTTATTTTATTTTATTATTTTGTTTTGTTTTTACTGCAATTATTGTTAAATAATTAGCAGAAAATCAACAACAAAATTACAATTATTTTATTTGTTTTGTTATAAAAATATAATAAAATATATTTTCATAGGACAATGAAACATGTTCCTACAACAAGAAACAATTACAAGTTCAAATGATAATTTTAATTCTAACAACAAGATAAAGGATAAAATAAGAACATCAACAGCGTCAACAGTAAAAAAAAGTATAAAACTAAATAAATGAATAATAAAAAATGTTTTGTGAATGCACTGTAAATATTTAAAAAAAAAAAAAAATAATAATAAATAAATAAATAAATATAACTAAATAATGCACTCTGAGAAATTAATATTACTACAAAAAACAACAAAAAATGAAAATGTAGAGAAAATATTCAATGATCATTTAAAATATACAAAAAAGGGAAAAAAAATGAAAAATTAATTGAAAAAAAAAACAAAGAAACAAACAAACAACCAACAACAATAAGGATGTAAATAATTTTGCTCAAAATATGCAAATATGGTTTGAGAGTTCCTATTAAATCAACAACAAGAGAAAAGCAAACAAACAAAATTATTATTAATAATAATAATAATAATAATAATAAAAGAAAAATAAAAGAATAAAAGGAGGTCTAGAGTTTAATCATATCCCAAGAAAATAAATATAAAATTAGCTACGTTGTCGCTAAGATCAAATTTATATAAAAAGAGAGAGAAAAAACGAAAAAAAAAAACAAAACAAGCACAAAATTTTTTGGTTTTAATACCAAATTCGCTACGAAGTGAAAAAAAGGTAATAAAAACATTTTTTAAATAGATTTAAAAACAAAAAACGAAAAAGAGAAACAATTATATTTTTAACCGTTAAATAAATTCGTTAAAATAACATCGAATTAATGTCGATTTGTTTTTAAAGATGTTTGTAATTTAGAAACAAAAGAGAAAATATTGAATTTTAAATATTTTAACGAAAATTATTAAAGGGTTAAAATTAGAAAATCGTATAGAAAATATTTATGCCCATTAAAACTCTGATAAAACTCGTTTATTTATTAAATACAGTGTAAATATTTAAAACATCTTCCGTTTGGGTCTTAAAAATTCGATTTTTCTTTTGAATTCATCAGAAAAAGAGAGTACCCCTTTTCGTTGTGTATATATTTACTTATTTTCTTTTTATTTTTATTTTTTTTGTGTGTGCAGTATTACTAACATGTTTTTATTTACAGAATTTTTCTAAGCATGCTACAAAGCATTGTACAAGTGTGCTAATTTTAAATCGTCTGTTTTCTCTATGTTTTTTTGTTTTTTTTTTTCATATGCCTCACAAAACTGACTGACAAGAATTTCTTGAAAAAAAAAAACTTGTTACTAATACTTCATCTTGGAGATACCTTGTACATGCCTTATCGAAGTTGAAATTCCATCTTCAATCAACATTTTTTGTTTTTTTTTTTAATCGATCGTTTAATTAAAATTTCACAAAAATAATTAAATTAAATTGTTATTTGTTATAATTTGTTAATATTTGAAACAAAAAAAAAATTACTGAAATACTTTTTTCAATTTAAAGTTTGATGTTAAAACAGAAAAAAAAGGAGTAAGATTTTAAATAATGAAATTTTTTATGATGGTAGTGAATTGCTTTTTTTATTAAATTTGTAAAATAAAGTATTGAAATTTTTTTTGCAATAATATTTATTAATTTTTGTTTTTTTAACGATCTCAAAACGTAAAGATAAAAGTTATTCATATGGAATTTATAACAGGAATTGCGAAATAAATATTTATTTAAAAAAGAACAACAATAAACCGTCTATTGTTCTGATTTTTCTTTATAATCACTTTCCCAAGAGAATGAAAAACAAAACAACAAAAACCTAATTAGGTTTTAAATTAAAATAAATAATTATATAAATACCCTTATATTACAATTAAAATGATTTTTACAAAAATTCCGAATCACTTTGTTCTGTTTTCTTGAAAGAAATGTTTACGAGTATACTCGTTGATTTTCCTCTACTTCATTTTATAAAAAAAAAAAAAACGAATTATTTTTCCTTTCCTATCAGCAAAATAAACAAAAATATATTTTATTATTTATTTATTAAATTTTTTCCGTTAAATATTAAATTATTATTATTAGTTTGTTTTTTTCCCAAACGTAAGTATTTCAAATTTTTTAACATTCTGAAGAAAAAAAGCCTTTGAATGTGTAAATAAATCGAAATGCAAATGGGTTACTAAAAATACTGAAAGATTATCAACAAAATTAAATGGAAACTATTTTCAAAAATAAAATATTTTAAAAAATAAAATATTTACACTTTTTAACTGAGATAGGAATTCAAAACACAAAAGCATTTTCATATTACAATTTTGTTAATTTATTTTATTTTATTTTTTTTATTTATTTTTTTGCTTTATACTAAAGGTAAAATTAAGGGTAAAAAAAATAAAATAATGTTAATTATTAAATTAATTGAGAAAATATTTCCAATCTTATAAAAATATTGTGTGTGTGTGTGTGGGTTTTTTTTTTTTTTTTTTAAATAATTCTTATTATAAAACAAATAATTTCGAAAGGATGGATGGTTCAGATTAAGCTGAAAAATAATTGGTCCAAATAATTCGCATATATAACCCCAAAAATTTGTGAACGCCTCTTTTACATCTCTTTCTTTCGTCTCTCCCTCTCTTTCTGTCTGTCGGGGGCCAGATATCTATATCTATGGAATTTTATGACCAGTATTTACCTCCCCGACAGTACCACAAAACTAAACTAACTAATACTCCTCCCAAAATCTTGCATATGAAGCGTATTATGTACCTAAAATATTCCAGCCACCACCAGCATCTGGCTCCAATTGGACTCTCGTCTAGTGTTGATTAGTTCTAGCCTACCCTATACCTCCTTTAACCCCCTTCATCCTAAAACTCTCTCTTCTAACCCCCTGGATAATAATAATAAGAAGAAGAAGAGGAAGAAAGAAAAGAAAAATACAAACAAATCTAGAAGAAGGATGTTTTTCTTTTCCTTTTGTTATCCTACAGGAGATAGTATTTTTTTTTTTTTTTTTTTTTTTATATTATATTAATACTATTATTATTATTACTATATATTTTTTTTTTCCTATCTTCTTCTTTTCCCTATTGAGATTGTTAGGACAATGGATCGAAAGTGCACACAGGGATAGTGAAAAGAAATGTATGAAATTGGGATAGACAAAAGTAAAAGAGGGAATATACAAGGGGAAAAATTAAGTGCTCCCAGTATTCCATCCAACAGGAATAGGAACAACAACAACAACAAAAGTCAACCCCCGGGATAAATTCATTGGGAAAAGTGTACACAGTAAAGTTTCTTAAGAGTATCCTATATACATATATAAAATAGCATAGGGCCATTGGACGACCTTTTTACTTAAGCTCGAATAGCAGCCAGCTTTACCTCTAGTCAACTTTTATACTATGGGCGGCAGTGGCGGCGGCGGCGGGGGGGGGGGAGTCGGACTAGAGCTATATAACTTAAATGTGGGTGGTAGTATAACCAACGAAAAGTACTCGATAGTGATGATGATGGTAGATGATGATGATGATGATGATGATGATGATGATGATGATGATGATGATGGTAGTAGTAGTGATAGTAGTAGTATATTCGTTAGCTATGACTGGCTAGCCTTTAGTTAGCGCTCCTAGGATCCTAGAAATCTCTATACACAGACTCAATCTGATGCAGGACTAATTGATTATTGTACCTTTTCTTTTTATATAAAAGTCAAAAGGCCCTACAGACGATGACGATGACAAGGACGTTGATAGTACTACAAAATTTTCATCATCATCATCTAGTAAAAGGAGGAAGATTTCTCTCATTATATGGGATCCTATTTCAGATTCTGATTTTATTCGAAAAAAAGACAAAATCAGTATTAAAATCATACTATAGGATTATTAATAAAAAGAAAACAAACAAAATGAGACGATAAATGGGATGTTTTTTTTTTGATCATGACTAACGATTCTTTTCTTTTTTTTTTATGGATAAATATTCCTGGATTAAAAAGGATATTAGGCTTGTATAAATCCTAGAATATTCTAATTAGAAAGAATAAATAAATAAAACAAAATTACACAAAATAGCGCTATGTCTAACTTTTAGCCCATTCTCTAGCCTTATAACATCCCTATGTACTCTTCTCTAGTGGGCTTCACAATGTTTACACGATGGTGGACGTTTACTTGCTTTTTCAGCTAGACTATCCGGAGAGCCGGAGTCAGATGCCTTTTACTACAATTTAGATGTATGTAGAAAATCCAATGGAGAAAAAGGACAGGATCAGATGAGAAGGAGGCTGGATTCCCAGTACCATGGAGGAACGAAGATTAATTTTACAAACGTTGATAAATGGCTAGGTCGTGCTGTTCGAATGTAATCAACGAATACGAATTTTGTTTTTTATCCCATGCCCAGTTTTTATATGTAGTGTCAGGGATCCCGGGTTTGCTCCCCCCCCCCCCCACTTCCTCCTCCTAGACAGGAAACTGGGATAAAATGGTGGAAGAACAAAAACGGGAGTGGTCATCTCTTTCTATTTGCCGGCAATATATCCTATGTATATATATACAATGCTATATATACATACATATATATATAAATACATGGATATATAAAGAGTCCCCAATATTCCTGGGGATATTTCAATGATGCGACGCGACGCGGTAGAGACGCACAAGATACTTCGTCACTACCATCAGAATTTACAAGGAATCCATTTCATTATTTTCATTTATTATTATTATTTTATATTTATATTTATATTTTTAAATTGTCTTTTGTTTTTATCACACCTACTGTCGCCTTATTCGAATTTTCCTCTATGTGTCATTTAATTAGTACTATTCGATAAATCCTTTCTATAGTTAGGGATAGGAAGGGAAGAGAGGAAAGGAGGGGAAAGAATTTTAATTAGTAGCCAACCAGGAAACAGCTATCGAGTGCTATTATATACATAAATATGTACTTTATGTAATAGGGTGGAACCTTTCAGACACCTACCGACCAGCGAAAAAGGGAGGCTGTGTGAAATACCCCGGGGGAAACCCTAGAATCGCTTATTTCATCCCCGGGAGCAAATCAAATAAGTGCATTTCGTAATTAGGGCTACTTCATTCTGATTGGATATTTACAGAATTTGCGCGCTTATGTAATATTGGGCGGGCGGAATTGTTTTCTACTTTTTTTTTTTTTTTTTTTTGTTTTTAAATAAGTACCTTTGGAAAATTTTGAATAAGATAAAAAAAAAAAAGGAACGCCCATGAGATTTTTATGAATTAAAACCAAAAATACCAAAAAATAAAAATTAATTATTAATTATTTAATAAAACTTTGTAGTTAGTTTAATTTAACCAAAAATAAATCGGTTAAAATTTAACTATAGCATAAAAAAGTATTAAATCTGGAAAATCTGCGTTAAAAGGATATTTTAATAGAAATGCTATTATTAAATTTCATATTATGTCTTTAATTTTATAAAGAGATTCTTAAATATCCAGAAAATTAAAATCAAAAGCTTTTAATTCTTTTTTAATTCATTCGCTAAGTTTCTATGACTTCTATTTCAAGTAAATTCTAAAGTACTTCAATACTTAGAAGAAAAAAAAGACAAAAAAGAAAGGTTTTTTTTTATTAATCGTTGTGTCAAATTCTATTAAAATTATTATATTTTTACACAAATACTTATTTTAACCCTTTTATCGTTATTTTTTCTTGAAAAAGTGTCTAGCAAAAATTACGATTTTCTTCATTAGATCAAAAGTTTTTCATAATCCCGACGCATTTTTGCAAGTGAATCGATCGGACATATTTAAAATCCCATAATGATGAATAAATTATCGACTAAAATGTGATATTATATCTTTAAAAATTTAAAAATCCCATGGGAGAAATTAAATTAATATTTTTAACTGAAAATTTCTACAGTCTAAAGTAAAACAGATCAAATAACTATGAATTTTATACTATAAAAATGAAATATTACTTAAATCGATTTGAAAACAAAAGAAAACAAGAAAAAAGTAAATAATAATAGTGATAGTAAAAATTTTATACTTGAAATCAGTTTTTACAAAAAAAAGATCATTTCATTATTTTTGAATTTAGCGAAAAAATGGCGTTTAAGTTTGTAACGACGGATTTTTCATTAAAATTTCAATATTTATTTGATTGTTTAAATAATTAACTTTAATACTAAATGTAAAATAATTCGATTATTTTTTTTCTTAGGAATCTTGGTAATTATGAAAATATTTAATTTTTACATACTACATCAAAATTTTCCATCTTTAAGACCTTAAGACTTAGGATGTAGGAAAATTTTATTGAAATCAATTAAACTGTTTATCATATTTTACTTTTAATTCATATAAAACAAATTAGTAGATTTTTTACATTTAGTAATACCATTTAGAGCTCATATTTTAAATGATTAACAATTTAAGATTTTAAAAATGTTTGCAATTATAGATTTTAATATTAAAATAAAAAAGAAATCATTCAATTAATATAAAATTCACAAAATCGTATTCTATTTCTTTTTGAAAAGTTACTTTTAGTTAGTTTTTATTATTTTTTTTTTTTTAATAAATTTTAAAGAGTCACCCGGATCCAAAAGGTAGTTATATCTTTTTTCACAGTTGATAAAACCATTCTAAGAAGGTAAAACCGGGCATTGGTCATTTAGAAAAAAAATATATACACGCCTATATGAAGAGAATAGTAGCAATTATACAATTGAAGGACTCCAAAAGCAAAAAAAAAGAGAAGGAAAAGAAAAAAACAAATTCCATAAAAGGTTAAATCTGTAGAATAAATGATCAGTGGTCCATTAAAACGACGATATCCCGATTAAGCCAGATGTTTACTCATTTTATCCATTTAATCATCAATTCCAACCATACTTTTGTTACCTTCTCAATTCAATTTACTTGGTCTGGTATATGTGCCCATATTTAAATTTCCTTTGTACAATTCAGAAAAAAAAAACAAAACAAAAAAAATCGCCTCCAGAAAAAAACAAAAAAAAAAAACAACACCCATCCATGGTATAGTCCTCTTTCGATAACGAAACCAAGGCACACAATACCTGGACAATAAGATGACACAGAATTCATTAATCTTTTCCCGGTAATTAATTAATAACGCAAATAAATTCCATTAATTTCGACGATAGTCCCTCATAACGAAAATCTTACTCTTCCCTTGCATCTCTCTTACATTTCTTATATATTTCTTTTTTATTTATTTATTTCTTTATTTTTTTTTTTTTGTTTTTTATTATTATTATCCTTTTAATGGCTTTGGTAGTGGGATGATATGATGATTAATTTTTCGGTATGGTATAAAATCCATAGTGGAACTTTTCTAAAGGTGTAAAACGCAAAGAATAATTAAAAGAAAAAAGAGAGAGAAAAGAAAAAAAAGAAAAAAGAACATGCGACACAAACAACATATACAAAAAACCAAACATAAAAATAACCAGTAAAAGATGAAGCACAAAATCACAAAAAAACGAAAAATTATTTCGTGATAAAATCATATAATAAAAAACAACACGAAGTATTTTTAAGGTGTGTGCAGTCACATTAAAATATTTTTTATTTTTTTATTTTTTATGGGGGGGACTTAAAATTGTGCTAAATACCATCGATCACCGGTTCAGAGTCGATCTCAGGTGAAAAACTTTGGGCCACAATGATCAAGGTGTGTAGTGTGATTAAGATTATTAGGGGATCTCTCTTTTGGGTGCAATGATCGCAACTAAATTCTGTGTGGGTTTTTTTTCCACTACTGTTTTTTTTTTTCTATAAATATAAATATAATCAAGATTACACAATTTCTATAAAACCAAAAACAAACAAAAAATATAAAAAGGCTAAGGAATACACGAAAAACATCTTCTTTTTTATAATTCAGGTGTAAAATAAAACACTAAGAGTTTTATATAAAAAAGAGTTCAATTTGTTCAATCGTAAAAGTCTTTTTAAAGGAATTCATTTACGTAACAAAAAATATAAATCATTTTATAAGTATAAAAATCTAGAAAGTATCTAAAAAATTAGTAATCATTTTTAAAAGGTTTCTTTTTTTCCGTAGATTGGAATTTTTTACACGTTAGAAATAATTTAATTTAGATTTTTGAAAAAAAAAAGAAATTAATAAATTTAAAAGTAATAAATACTAATTTTTTTGCAAATCTTTATAGCTATAGATTAAATTGTAGCAAAAAAAAAGATGCAAAAAAGAAAATTCATATACAGAAACCTTTAATTCTTTTTTTTTAAATAGAACTTATTTAATTAAATTTAATTAAATATACATTTTTTTTCTTTACATACATTCGACATTTTGGATATATAAAAATATCAATTAAAATTCTTTCTGGATAATTTGTTTTTCTTTTCAATTAAAAATCTAATTAACTTGTATCATGGTCCACTTGTTAATTAGAATGGACAAAAGCTAAAAAAAAAAAATACACTTCTGTGCACATATTGATGAAAAATTCAAATTGATTGCGATTCTTTTTTTTATAAAAAGAAAAAAAACAAAAAAAAACAACAGCAACAACATTTAAAAGAACAACATTAAAAATAAGACCCCCCCCCCCCTCCCTCCCTCCCTCTCCCCTGATAATTTAATTCATCGATCGTATTTTTGTATCAAATGATCGAATTGATTTCTGATCGATAACAATCGTGTGTTAATTACCAATTGAAATACTCGTAGAAGATGAAACTTAAAAATAGAATTTCAAATAGTAGCTTTTCTTCTACCGTCCCCGAATCAGCCTCTCGTCGCTCGCCCCCCTCGCATTCCCCCATGCTTTTTATAGGAGAATCAAAGGGATGGGACGAGAGGAGGGGATTGATCATTCTAGAATCAAAATAAGTAACATCAATTGATAAAAGAAAACAATTAAAATCGGAGGCCAAATCACTAAAAATATTCGAATTACACAAAAAATAATAATAATAATAATAATAATAATAATATTAATAAAAAGAAATATTATACCTCTTTACCCCTCTCGTAAGTTTTCTTCCCCTCTGGTCTGTAATAAAAAAAAAAAAACATTAAGTATTAAGACTATCTGAAAAGAAAATAGTGTCATCATAAATCATGATCAATGTGAAATTTTCTATAACCTCCCGTTTGTACCCCTTTGTACCCCAACTCTTTAAAAAAACAAAAAAAATTACGCCAACCATTCCGCGAATTACACTACCAGACAGACAGAAACAAATTAAAAATTATTTACCAAAAAGAAAAAAAAAAAAAACATATCAACTACAACGACGACGTAGAAAACAAATAACAATAGCGAATCCAGCTCACATTCGATTGATTAGTGCGGTGCCCCATTATCATTTAATTTAAGCCCCCCTCCCCCCGTGACTTATAGGACAATGAAAAGAAAAAAAACTGTAGTATATCAAATAAAAAAAAAAGTACTAAAAAAACCTAGTCACTACTCCCCGAGATACAGGGAAACAAAAAAATAAAAATAAAAATAAAAAAATTACAAAGGAGGGGCATTGAAATTCTTTTGGAAAAAAAAGCGAAAAAAAAAAAACAAATTAACGTTGAAGATAAAAAAAAAGATACAGCACCAAATCACACCCAACTTGACTCTAACAATTAAAAAATCAGAGAAAAGCGAAACAATGCCCGTTGAATGGGATCCGCGATGGGAACGAGTTAATTGGCCGCGATGATGCCGTTACTGCTGCTGGTGCTGTCGCTGTCAATGATGATGATGATGATCATCATCATCATGATCATATGTGATCACATATGAGTGCGATGGGCGCGTTTTACGCGGGCTTAAGACCGACCGTCGGGTGACGATGATTACTCTGATGACTGGAAGACCAGGCCTGTTGCTAGATCCCTAACTTTTTATTTAGTATTTCTATTTTTCTTCTTTTTATTTTTATTTTTTATTTTTTGAATTCAAATTCAAATCAAATTGATAAGAACGATTCATTGGTACTAATTAAAATAAAAAAAAAAAAAGAAGCAAAGCAAAATGAAAATCAAATCTTCGCATATGTACGAATGACGTCATGTGCTTTATGGGATTAAATTAAAATTGACCACGAGGAGTAGAGAAGATAAGAATAAAAAACAAAAAACAAAAAATAAATAAAAATATAAATATCTTGGAAAAGGAATTAACATGCTGAGATTTAATTAAAATTAACAGAAAATAATTAAATAATAAGTAAAATTCTGGATAAAAATTTCTATGATGAGCTCCTTAAGAAAACCAATATTTTTGTTTTTTTGTTTTTTTCCCTTGTTAATTATTAAAATTGTTTTTTACTTATTTTTCGTTTTTATTAATACGCTAAATTTTGATTTAATACTTTTATTTAAAAATAAGGAAAAAAAAAACACAAAATTCCATAGACCGGCCAAGGATTAGAAAATCTTAAAAATCAACTGGACTTTTCAGATTAGATACTTAAAATTTTATAAAAAGAAATTGTTTCTATAATTATTCTAAAATTTTTTTGAAATAAATTAAGATTTTGTTTTTAATTATTATTATTAAATATATTTAAAAAAAAAAAACAAGCACAAGACAATTTTATGGTCTATTTAAAGATTTTGCAAATAAATTAATTATGAAAATCTTTTTTATGACTAAAATTATCGGTTTAGAATCTAAATCATTGTTTTTTTTGTTTTTTTTTTTTGTTTTCATGTATTATTTATTATCATTTATTTAAATTTTTAATTAACACTATATAGAAAATTATTTTCATTTCAATTTTCTGAATTTCCCAAGAAGAAATTCAAATGGTATGTGATTTAATTATTTTGTTTAAATTTTAATAAGTAATAAATTAGAAATTTATCAATTACTCGATTTTATTGTATTTTATTATTTAATGCTAGTGTATAAGAGACACCGGTTCTCCTTTTCAGTGGTAGCTAAAGTCTAGTCTAGTAAGTAGAGAAACCGCAGCACAATGCGTAGACTGAATATGGCTATGATTTACATTGTACGACGGTACCGACGGCACCGACGGCACCTATACCTACTTCATCAGGTATCATTGTACCTGTATCTAAACAATTTCCCATTGGTGGAATTTTATCTTTAACTTTAACTACGAGAGCCATAGAGTCTTCTGAAATAGGAGGAAGGGTATGTGGCCTATGCTGCCTAAGACATAGCATCCAATTCTTCAGGCAGTGTACCTGGAGAAGAAGGGGCTAGTAAGAAAATACTATTGAATGGGAGGTTTTTGTGTGTTATGTTTCATTTTAAATAAATTCGATACCTTTTAAGTTAAACAAAATTAAAAACTATAGTAATCCATCATATTGTTAATTATATTTAATTTTATCTTCGGATAACTTAAAAAGTTTAACAACTAAACAAATATTAAATAATCAAATAAATATAAATATACATAGAATTTTCTTTTATGAATTTGATTTATTTTATCTTTTATATTTCTTCTTTGTTATTTCCATATTTAACAAAATAATATTTTTAATAGTACATAAAATAAATTTTATATGGTGTTAAAATGAAAATGAAATATCAAATTAATTTAAACTAAACTAAAAAATTTAATTTTAATTTAAAATATTGGCCTGCAAATTGGAAAACTTTTCCACTAACTCTTCCCAAATTCAACGTAATTTTCATTTTAAAAGTAAACACAGAAAAATTAATTAAAATAAAATTTGAAATATAATGAAACGTTCTTGTAAAAATTCATTTAAAAATCAAATCGTCTTATTTCCATTAACAACAACAACAACAACAAAAAAAAAAAAGAAAATCTTGCAAGACTCTATTTAAAACGTAAAACATGTAAAACAATAGAGAAAAAAAATCATCGAGACAATTTTGAATAGGACAAGAAAAAAAAAAAGAGTTGAATTGCATTTACCTCGGAGCAGTATCAGAAATAAGACCTGCATGAATACAAAAATTAATAATGCATGAATTTTTCGATATAATGAGACTAAACGACATTAAAAAAAAAAACAATTTAAGAAACAAACAAGTAGAAGAATAAGAAGGTAAAAGGAGAAGTTGTAATCAATGACAATTCTCTTTTTTTTTGTCGCTTTCTACCTTTGTTTTATTTTTTATTTTAACCTTTTAAATTGGAAAAGATTTAATGATGGAATCTTTTTGCATTTTTATTTTTTTAATTATAAAATACGAGATAATTTATTTTTTAAACAGTTTTTTTTTTTTTTTTTTCAAAAATACAATTGCAATTTTCATTAAAATTATTATTAATATTATTTGTTAACATGAAAACATCTTCTTATAATAAATAATCAAAAAAAAAAAAGTCCTTTAATACTTTAACGTTCAAGAAAACTTTTTTTTTCGATTTTCGAAATCCGATTTTATAACGATTTTTATTTTTATTTTTATTTTTATTTTTATTTTTACTATCTATATTTTAATTTATTTCAGCTGAAATTTCTTTTTTATACTACAGTCTTTTATTTAATAGAATTTTTATATTCAATGAGTTGTATCGAAACACGGTTTAAGATCTCAATTAAATTCCAAATAGTAATTATTACTATTTTATTTTGTTTTATTTTATTATTGGATTAAGGAAGCATGTACTTTTCATAATCTCCACAGTAACATAGAAAATCTAAAAATAAAATTAATTGCCATTCCAATTACTCAAACCCGATGATTACACAGAGCATAAACGAAAACGGGGGTGAAGGAAGGATCAATCCATGTCTTTGACGATATCAATAAATAACCACAGTAACGAGCGCAAACAAACAGAGGCCAGATACTTAAGAAATCCCAGGAAAGACAGCTTTTAATTTCCCTGTACAATACTGCAAAATGGTCTAGTCTAATAAATCAATATTTATAATGTTTCTGTATGGGGGAAAGTTACCTTTATAACGTTCTTATACCATGCACATACATGTCCATACATTTCTGAATATTTAAGACTATTGATATTCCCTACCCTCTATACAAAAAAAAAAGCGACAAAAGAAACGAAAAACATTCCCTAGAATATTTTTGGCTAATCAACAAGAAAATGAAGAAGTTTTTAAATTAAATTTTTCTAGTCTAGGATAAGACAAAAAAAGAAAAGAAAATAATAATTTCTAGATTCTTATTACCCTTTCTCCATTATTATTACTAATTTTTTTGGGTGGTTGGAAAGGGGTTGAGTCGTCAGGGCGTCGACATCACTATGTCTTCAAGTTGTTAATTTTTTTTTCTTTGTTTGTTTTTTGTTTCTTTTTTTT
>MNCL01000238.1:119444-164746 GCA_001932985.1 Proctacanthus coquilletti
GGGGGGGGGGGGGGGGGGTGAGAATAAAAAGAAGAAAGCAGGAAATTAAGGAGTGAAAAAAGAAAAGCCTTAACGTAAAATGAAATTTATTTTTAAACATCCAATTTCTTGTTGGTTATTTTATTTTCTTCCTTCTAAACTGTCCAAAAAATAAAAAATTGTTTATAATTAATTAATTCCTTGAGTAATTAATTCGATTTTGAATTAGGAATGTACACAGTATTAATTTTCATATCAAGCACTTTATTTAAAACTTTTTTACTTTTTTTATATTTTCTAAAAGTCTAAAAACTAATTTAAAAAATCGATTCTAATTATTTTACTAATTGCCTAAATAGTGGAATGTTATTAATTATTTTATGAATTTTCTCTAAAGGTCATTTTCGTGGTAATTAAATTGATTAATTCAATTTTGAATTAGAAATTTCGACTACTCTGTAAAACCTCTATTTAATTATAAAAAATCACTTCAAATTTTTCGTTTAAAATATAAATTAAAACAAAAAATACATAATTTACATTTGTAAAAAAAAAAAAGTAGTTGCAAAAGTCCTAATCAAATGAAGAGTAATTCTAAATTATAAATCAAAAATTAAATCAGTTATTAATTGATATAGAATTATAGAATTATAGAGAAGGGGCGAACATAAAAAAAATAAAAATATAAAACAAAACTCCATTAAAATTTCAAATGATATTTTTAAAATTCAATAAAAACGTTGCAATTCTTCCAAAAATTTCACAAGAGCCGCAGAGATTGAAAAAACTGACAAAAAGAATTAAATTTCATCACTCTTTGATCAATTATCATTCTGCCGGTTTTCAGTCTTACTAAAAAGAAAAAGTAAAATACGAAAAAAAAAAAAAACAAAAGAAAAGAAAAGAAAAAATTTATATATAATGAAAAGAAAACAAGGAGAAAAGGATGATAACAAAAAGAAAAGAAAAGAAAATAAATCGTGATCATATACGAACATCAAAATAGTTTCCTTTTGTTTTCTTCTTTTTTTTTTTTTTTTGTATATACATTTTCTTATAAAGTCCCAGTAACACATCACGACCATATCCATCTCCTCCTCTCGACAATCCATTCACATCTCATCCTCCATGATCATGGTGATCATCATCGTTGTCATGATCATTGCTATGGTCATCATCAATCCATCGATCAAAGACCATTCCCCCGTCCCAATAGGAATTAAATTGAACCGGAGAGTTACGTTTAAATCACAAAATTTTGTCGCACGTTTACTTTTTACTCCATTTAAAATACAATGCATATCAAAAAAAAAAAAAGAAAAAAAAAAAAATTTATATACATATATTTGGATCTTTTGTATCTCTATAAAAGACTAAATCTAGATCTCATCATCCCAGTCCCTTTTTGTTTTGTATTGTCCTCAACAACAACAAGATCTGAGGACTCTTCTGAGGTCTGTTGTCTAAAATGGACACGGATACTGCTGGACATGGGATTGATGATCGACAGAGATCAATCGAAAAGAAGTCCACCCATATCACTTTAATAAAGCAACAATAACAACGAAATAGAGGAAGGAGGGGGCATCGATTAAGGGCATGTCACCGAAATCTCTCTCTATATATAAATACATATTTTTTTTTTATTTTTATTATTATTATTGTTATTGTTGTCTTGTCCCAACATTTTGATGATCCCTCTACATACAATTCAACGACACGTTTCCTAATTATTTAATATTTCAGGCATGTGTCTACCGTGTAACTAAAAATAAAATTTAATTGCCCTCAAATATCAGACCTTCTTAAAAGAAAAATAATAAGAATAAAAGAAGGTAACTTCTTCTTGAAGAAATGTTCCAAAAAGTCTTTAAGAAACCAAAAAAAAGAAAAAATGAGAAAAAAAAAAAGATTTAAGTTGGGACAACAAAGGGCAATGCGCGCGGCACCGCGTGCACAAGTCGAACGCCATACAATCCAAAAATAAGACGCTAAAAACCAAAAAGTCAACAAAATTGCGCGATTGTGGCCCCTTACCTTAAAAACTTTAAAGGTAAAAGAGGAGGATATGCCGCGAACTATAGAACCTCTTTTACCCCGTAAATCCCCTAAAACCCCGCACCAAAGTCATAGTCTCCCCGCCTCCCCCCGAAACCTTAGCGGTCTTTCGCCCTGAAGAAGGGGCCCAACTGGTCAAAGGTTTTGAAAATAGGATAAAATCGGATGTGCGAGACAAAAGAAAGATTGACGTTCCTCTTAACGGCATTGTTTTATGGATTTCTTATTTTAGTTCTTCTTATTTCCACCTCTGTTCTTATTATTTTACCTTTTATTTCTTTTATTTTTATTTTTAATTTTTGTTTTTTCCTTAAATTTTTATTTAGTTTTACTTTGGTTTCCCGTATTTGGAATTTTGTGTCGATTTTATTTTGTCATTCTCGTTATTGTTGCCTTGCACCCTTTTCAAACATTTCGGAATGAATTGTAAAATTTTCTTTAAGACGAAAAGGTCCTAAACACTTAAAACAAAAAGAAAGAAAAAAAAACACAAAAAAGTCAAGACGATCTACCCTATTACAATTTTTCCGTGAATTTGGGAACACTTTTGTATGGTTTTTCAAACGATTCTTTTTTCTTAATTCATTTATTTATTTATTTATTTTTTTCTAGACCTTCTTGTCTCTCACTATCTCCGGTAGTTTATTTTTGTTAATTAAAAAAAAAAAAAAAGTAAGATAAAGAAAAAAAGAAATTTTAACAAAAGCCTTCCGCGCATGACATGAGTAAGGCCGCGCAGGTGATTTAGTACCCTTTGGATCAATTTTACGAATAGAAAATGAGCATGCCTAAAAATAAAAATAAAAATAAATAAATAAATATATTTCTATATGTCTCCGGAGTCTGAATTACTGAATTTTATCACAAAGGGACACCGCAGAAAATCAAAATCAAAAAACCAATACAAAAATCACGATTGCCGCGAACCGCAATTCTTGCTAAAAAGCATAATACAAATCCCGAAGAACATGAACACAAAGATAAAAAAATCAAAATAAAAATACAAAATGATATCCTAACTTGCAGCGGAAGAGGCTAATTTTAAAAGCAATTAATTAGATTCAGTTTTTACCTCTTCAAAATATTTCCTTTTTGTTTTAGTTTTTTTTTCTGCTTTAGTTTTTACCTGAGAATGGTTTTATCATAATTAACACCTTTTTTCGTTTCGTATTTGGAATTATTTAAGTCTTACTGTCTTAAGAAGGAACCAAAACAAAAAAAAAACACAAAACAAGTGTTTCCTTTTTGTTTTTTTTAGAATCTATTAAATCTTCTTTTATTTAAAACAATTACATACTGCAAAAAAACAAAAAAAAACATCATATAATACTGTAGATTGTTTTTATTTTTGTAATTTAGACATAAAATAAAACTGTGGAGAGGGTGGTCTTTTCTCTACGCTGAAAATATCTAAGAAAAAAAAAAAAGCTAGTGAGACTATTTAAATACACTAAAGGACAAAAGGTACAATTTTTGAAAAAAAAATTTCTGTCTGTCTGTTTCTGAAATGCATCACAGAACAAAAAAAAACTACTGAACAAATTTTAAGAAAACTCCGATCAACACCTGCGATAGGATTTTTATTACAAAAATCCAAACTTTAGGGTTTAATAACGACCATTTGGATGAAATGATATGAAATTTATTCCGTTAAATAACTTAAGTGTTTTAGCACTTTTATTTAATTTATTAACCCATTAAAAAATAGCCCATAGAAAGACGAAATATGAAAAGCAGAACCCATATGTGGTTTTTTTATTAGAAAATTAAAATCGTTTTAGGTTTTTTTGCTCTAACCTTAATAATTTTCGTCCATTTCACGAAAAGTTTTATTTTCTTGGATCTGCAGAGAGCACACTTTAATTTAATACCCCATTTACTTGGGTCCGAGAAGTTTGAATTTTTGGCCCCAAAAAATCATAGGCTAACCCCTTGCAATTTTTTCGAAAATTTGACGAATTTTCACGTGCCCTTTTTTCAACGGCAAATGAAAGTGGGCACCGAGAGCTGCTCGGAACACTAGGCCTTTTTTCGAGCAAGCGATTTAAACGCTCAAAATGGAATTTTAAAGGTGCAGAAATTGCGAATTCTTTAACAATTTTAAGTCGTTATTACTTTCTGGTTCTAGCTTGGATATTTCCCATTTTCTCGGCAATTTTAAAGTAAGAATTTTACCCCATTTTTTAAATAATCACAATCTCCTATTGTGGCATTAAGTAAAATTTTCTATTATGAGAAATTTCCGGTGAAATTATGAAATTCATAATTTTTCTCCTTACTTACTTTTCAGATAAAATAATTTTAAAATTATCCAATTGAATAAAATTTATTTAAGTTAAATTTACTAAAAATAAAATAATAAACACACTCACCCCAAAATGTTGACTGTGGGCTGAATTTCTGATGATTTAAGTCCATAACGCGACGCCTGCCCAAGTGCATTTAATTAGTAAAGAACTAACACTCGCGGTTTCACCGTTATCTAAAGCACAACACATTTCTATTATAAATTCTTATTATCACAATATCACACTTTTTCACTGCACAATATATTTATTTAATAATTACTTAATAGAGACATTCATAGATTACACAAATTCACAATAATTTCACGCACTTTTCTTAAATTTTAAAACACTAGCGACGCACTGAGGCCCGACTGCATGCGATTCGAGTTGCGAAAGGACTAAATGAACGCGGAATGTTGCAGAAACAAAAGCCGTTACAAATGGTGCATTTTGAAATCGGTGAACGCTGCAAGAGAGAACAGTGCGAATGAATACCGAATGTTGCTCGAGAACTGGGAAATTAACAGAAGTTGTTGCTAGCAACATTCGGAATTCATTTGTAGTGTTCTCTCCTGCAGCACTCACCGATTTCAAATTGTAACGTTCGTAACGGCTCTCTTTCTGCACCTTTCCACGCTCACTTAGTCCATCGCATGCCGTCGGGCCCAAAGCATCGCTAGTGATTTTAAATTTGAATAAAATGCTTGAAATTATTGTGAATTTGTGTAATCGTGTTATAAATGTCTCTATTAAATAATTCCAGTGGAAAAGTGTGAAATTGTGATAATAAGAATTTATAATCGAAATGTGTTGTGAAATTTCTCTTTAGATAACGGTAAAATCGCGAGTGCTAATTTTTTACTAATTAAATGTGCTTAGGCAGGCGTCGCGTTATGGACTTAAATCATCAGAAATTCAGCCCACAGTCAACATTTTGGGGTAAGTGTCTTTATTATTTCATTTTTAGTAAATTTAACTTAAATAAATTTTATTCAATTGGATAAGTTTAAATTATTTTATCTGAAAAGTAAATAAAGAGAAAAATTATGAATTCCATAATTGCACCGGAAATTTCTCATTTCAGAAAATTTTACTTAATGCCACAATAGAAGATTTTAATTATTTAAAAAAAAAAAAATAGGATAAAATTCTTATTTTCCGTATACTTATCAAATTTAATTAATTCCGAGCTTTGAAATTGCTAAAGAAATGGGAAATATCCAAGCTAGAACCAAAAAGTAATATCGTCTTAAAATAGCGTTAAAATCGCTTGCGCCAAAAAAGGGTTAGTGTTCCGAGCAGCTCCCGGTGTCCACTTTAATTTGGCGTCGAAAGAAAGTCAGGTGAAATTTTGTCAAAATTCTATGCGTTTTGTTACCCTAACTTGGATATTCTACGCCCAATTCGCGAAAGGATTTGTTTTCTGAGCTGTGGAAAAGACACTCTTTAATTTGATACTGCATTTACCTGGGCCCGAGGATTTTGAACTTTTGGCCCCAAAAAATCATAGGCCTTGCAACCCCTTGCAATTTTTTCGAAAATTTGACGAAATTTCACCTGCCCATTTTTCGATGCCAAATTAAAGTGGGCCCAGAGAGCTGCTCGGAACACTAGGCCTTTTTTCGAGCAAGCGATTTAAACGCTCGGAATTGAATTTTAAAGATGCAGAAATTGCGAATTTTACCTCATTTTTTTACAAATTGTAGTATTTTTTACAGGATTAAGTAAACTTCACTACAGGAAGATCTTTTACAAAAATTAAACTACTAAACCGATTTATCTGCTTAAATAATAGTGTAATAAATTTATCAACAGAAGGTCGTGCATTCGAATTCTGATTTTCTTTTTATGAAGCTATTTTGATAAAACAAAAAATTAAGTCCACGCAAACAAAATCACGGGCACTGCTAATTTTAAAGTAAATTTGCGGAAATCAATAATTATTACGAAAAAAAAGAAAACGAAATGAAAAAAACCACAAAAAAAAAAATAAATAAATATATAATAATGCAAACGATCGATTCCTTAAGGGACGGAATGAAAAAAAAAAATTCTCCTTTAAGATTCACGATCCGAACCGTGAAAGAATGAAATAATTGCGATAATTACAAATTTAAAAAATTCCATGATTGTGTAGTGCGCACAGCCGGATATTTAACGTCCACCGCAGCTTTTATTTTTATTTATTATTATGTTGCTCTTGGTGGTTTTTTTTTTTTTTGTATCATATATTCTTATTTTATTTTTTTTTTATTTTTGGATTTTAGGTTCGATGAAATGATTAAATCCATTAACTCCGCGTGCTGAATGGCACACAAAAGGCGTACCTTCCTCCGCGGCCCCCTTGTTTTTTTTTTTTTTTTGACTGCTCTGTCATATCCATTTGAAGTTATAGCCCTTCACTAAATAAAAATGATGTAAAAAACAAAAAGCATAAAAATAAAAAATAAAATAATAATCTCTCTCGTACTCTCATAAAGCCGCAAACAAATTCATCAATAAATCGCTAGAGGCTAATTCCAGCACATAAGCTCTCCTCTCTAAAGATCGAAAGATCGTTGATCGTGTACAAAAGCAAACAAATTGAAGAAGGGAATTTTTACCCGAAAAAATAAAATAAAATATGGGAAGAAAAGTGAAGAAAGAAAAATCAGAACGTATTCTAATTTACAATGATCTGTACTCAAATAGAAAATAAACAAAAAAAAAAAAAAAACAAAAAAAATATTAAATATAAAACAATAGATACGCTATTACTATATATTTTTATTTTTTATCTTATACGTAAGCATTTCAAAATTAATTACAGATACTTTTAACTATAAGAAAATTCTCTTCCAATGAAAATATCGCCGGTGGCATGAACAACGTTTAGAAATTACAATAGAACGCACACGCACCGCTCTTTTATCGATTTTATCATTTTCATATTTTCTTTCTTTTTAATTTCTGCTTTTACTCTTTATATTTTTATAAAAACAAAAAAAAATTCTGCTTTGCCAAAATGTGCCATAATTACAGCTATAAATTAATTTTTAAGATACTTTTTGATATTTTAAATATTTTTGTTTTTTTTTTTTAAATTCTATTAAGGATTTAATCAAATATATAATTTTAATTAATTGATATCGTAGTAAAATCTTACTAATGTAGGTATGACGTAGGTGATATATATTTCGTCTTGTTTTTCCTTTTAATTTTTGCAATACCGACAAATAAATATACTTATTTGAAAACTATCAATCCAAACTATGAAGAATTCCAAGTACTATTCTTAATAATTTTTCTCTCTCACACTCTATAAATATTAATTTCCAAGAAAGAAAAACATTCAATCAAATTGGAAATTTAAAAAAAAAAAAAAAATCTGAAAATACGGTCATTTCCCTTCTTTCTATTCGATTTTATTAATTATAGAATGTGCCACTGACTATCGCAGCCACGGAGTCGATACAGTTCGACGGCCGAGCTCTATCGCTCGGCTCAGGGTCAACAACAACAACAAAAACAACAACAACAACAACTACAACAACAACAACAACAGTAACGGTATCGAACGACCCGCTAAATCAATTACAACAACAACAAAGTGGCATACAAAATAAAATTTCTAGTATCGGATTAAAAAGTGGTAAAAAATATTCTTCAACATTAAAAAAGGATATTGTTCAAGTATCAACAACAAATAATTATACAACCACAACAATAACAACAACAACAATAGAAGAAGAATATAAAGATAATAATATAGAACAAAATCAATTGTATAATCAAGATAAACAAAATTTAATAAAAGCTATAAAAACTGTTGGTGCTGGTGATTGTAATCAACAATTATCACCAATATTACAAAGGCCACAATCAGCATCATCATTAACATCATCATCATCATCATCATCATCGTCATCGTCATCATCGTCGTCGTCGTCGTTGTTAACATCATCAACATCATCATCGGTTTCTACCTCATCATTATCCGATTCTCCATCATCAATAATAGCATCATTATTACATCTACAGAGGCAATTATCACCAATAGTAACAACAACAATAACAACAACAACAACAACGACAATAGCAGCAGCAGCAGCAGCAGCAACAGCAGCAACAGCAGCAACAGCAGTTACAACAACAGCCGAAGAAATATTTCAAAATACAAAAAATTACCATCATTTATTTGGTATAGGAAATTCTAGCCACAAAAGTGGTATAAATAAATTGAATCGTACATCACCAATAACACCAACAGTTTATAATACCACTGCTAGTGGTGCTGTTGTTGTTGATAACATTGTGAATATGCCACCACCCCCAGATTCACCTCACACCGAATTGGCACCGAGAAAACGTCGGCGAAAACGCGATGATCCTCAAAGTTGTTTTACAAATTCTGAGGTATGTGCAAAAATTTTAATACTATTTTCAAAGAAATAAAAAAAAAAACAAATAAAAAATAAAAACGAACTAAAACAAAATTCTGTATAAAATAAGGGAGGGTAAAAATAATATGGTACACGACGACAATAAGCCTAAATGTAAATGTACCACCGGTGGTACACGCCTAACTTAAGGCAAACATTACTTTCCCCGCAATTTGATTTAATTAATTAATTAGAGTTTCGTATAAAAATTTTATCAGATTGAAAATTTCTTTTAATTTAACTTGGAAATTCCCCAAAAGGTGATTTTAATGCGCATACATCAATCAATCAATCGATTCGATTATTTCTAATTATTACCATTTTCATTTTTTTTTTCGCATATTTTCCTGATTTTAATTTTAGTATTTTTCTCTTCTTCTGTTGCTTTGTAATTCTTTTTTTTTTTGTTTAATTTTTTCTTTCCTTTTTTTTAATTTCCATTTAGAAGTGCAACTATTTGAAAGCAGAAAATAAATCTCTAATGAAAAAAAAAAAACTCTTACATACTCCTGTACAACGTCTGTTAATTGGATTTGTTAAGGTGTAAAATAATAGGAAAAAAATAAAAAAAAATAGGGAAAAAAATATTATGAAAGAAGAATAGGGAAACATGTCGAAGAAAAATCCCTTCAGAAAATCTGAGACTTGGAAAATGAGGGGAAATGAATGCTGCAAAAATAAAAATGAAAATAAAACAATTTAAGCTTTTTTTTACCTTTCGCATTTATCTAGATATACATTTCGTAGTTTTTTATGGCACATATTTTACAGTCTCGTCACCTGTCGGTTACAGGTATAAATTTTGCTAAGAAATTGTGTCGTTTATTTTATTTCTACGTTGTTGTTTTTTTTCCTATATACTTTCATAAATATAACAAATATTTGTATGTGCCCTTTTTTCTGTACCTGTCCTGCCCTTCATTTCATAATTATGTACTAATTCGGTGCGACACTATTAGACTATTTATTTATAATTTTCTTCTTGTGGATGTTGGTATAGTTTCACGTATTTATTTTGTTTTATTTATTATTATTATTAATTTTTTTTTTTTGTTTTGAAGTCTTTTAAATATGCTAATTGAATAGTGTCAGTAATTGTGTGAAATCGCTTTTATACGGTAGTAAAAGACAATAAAATAATATTCAATTTGAAAACAAAACAAAAATTCGTTAAAATACCATTAAAATTAATGTGTGTGTTTTTTTATGTTGTTCTGATTTTTTTTCTCAATTAATTAAACTTAGGATTACGATTCAGACGGTGGATCACCAGTGTCTTGCTCAGATGTTGAAAGTTTTCAGGGAAAAATCGTCTATAATCCTGATGGTAGCGCCTATATAATCGATTCGGAAAATGATTCACTATCGAATATTTCCGAAAATTGTTTAAATGGTAAGTAATATTATGTATTTAGATAAAAAAAACGAAAACAAAACACGAAAAAAGGCTACTATATTTACTTATTTTTTCCTTCTTTTCTTTCCATTCCACGCATCACAATTAATAAATTATATTTAATTGTGTATAAAAAATAATAATAATAATAATAACGATAAAAAACATAAATTTAAATTGAAAAACATTTCCATAGCTGGCGCTTCAACAACAAATAATCCAAAAATTCATTCATTTCGTGTTGTAACTGCACGTGATGCAACAGTGAATATATCAGAACCAAATAAAATACAAAAGCCAATATTAATGTGTTTTATATGCAAATTAAGTTTTGGCAATACAAAATCGTTCAGTTTGCATGCTAACAGTGAACATACATTAAATTTACAAGAATCTGAAAAACTATTATTAAATCGTGAATATTCGAGTGCCATTATACAACGTAATGTTGATGAAAAGCCACAAATATCATTTTTAGAGCCGCTTGATATGCACAAACAGCAGCTGATGCATCAAACAATAACATCAACATCAACATCGACTAATTTGTCAATACCAATTCAAGTATCGACACAACAACAATCAACAACAAATAGTGAAAATGTTGTTACATCGGGTAGTGGACAAACATTAAAATCAGAATGTACAACAATAAGTGGTTGTAGTAACAGTAATAATAATAATAAAAATAATAGTAACAATAATAGCAATACAAATAGTCAAATGCATTCAACAACAACAACAATTACAACAGCAAGCCCATCAGCAATAAATAATAATGAGATGACAGCATCATCATCTCTATCATCAGCCGTATCAACAACATCGGCAACAATAAAAACGAGCTGTAGTGCAACAAGTAGTGTTGGAGATTATTTACAACAACAACAACAATTACATCAACATCATCAACAACAAGCAAGAACATCAACACCATCATCAATGGTATTAACAAGCCCATCATCGACTGGTGTTGGTGTATTACCACCGAGCAGTTGTACATCAACAACTGGTACCAATAATGATTTAATTGGTAACAGTAATTGTAGTAATAGTGCTAAGTTATTAAATGAGTTCCTTCAACAACAACAACAGCAATTTCAACAACAACAACACCAACAATTACAATGTCCTGAACATCAGGGTATTAAAGGTGTTGATTGTAAAACATGTGAACTGATTAATATTAATCTTAAATCACCAATGACACCAACAAAATCTCCAAATAGTATTAATTTAACGCCACCATCTTCGAATCTAACAATGTCACCAACAACACCAGCGCCTAGTTTTACAATTGGTGCATGTCCAGAACATATAAATGGTCGGCCGATTGGTGTTGATTGTACCAGGTAAAAAAATGAAACAAACAAACAAACAAACAAAAAACACTAAAATACATCTAAACCTCCTATTGCATGAATTCGGATTTACGCGATTTCTATTCATTTTAACGCGAAAAAAATCTGTAATTTAAAACAAAATTTTAAAAATAGAAATAGAACCAGTAGCTTTTTTTACGCGAATTCAATTTACGGATATTTTATAGGAACATACCTATCACATAAAAAGGGGTTTAGGTGTACATAAAAAACAATTTTTTAAAGAATTTTTGTAGATTAAAAGTTTTTTTTCTTCATTGATTTTATCATTATCAAAATAATTGATTATTTGATCCTTTCATGCTTGTTTTTTTAATTGTTAACAGATGTGAAATGATTTTAAATTCGGCGCGACTAAATAGCGGTGTACAGATATCAACGCGGAACTCGTGTAAAACGCTCAAATGTCCACAATGCAACTGGCACTACAAATATCAGGAAACTTTGGAAATTCACATGAGGGAGAAACACCCGGACGGTGAAAGTGCATGTGGATATTGTTTAGCAGGTAATTTGAATAATAATAATATATCATCTATCATAAGCAACATTATGGGGAAATTGATTAAATAAGTTAAAAAGGTGCGATTTACCTTGAGGTAATTATTCACATCTATACCTAAAAATCTAAATTCATTTACCAATTAAAGGACTATGAGTCATTTTATAGGGGAGGCGATATGTAAATTTAATTTCAACTCTTAAGGTAACAATTATGCGAAATTTTACTTGCTCTTTAGAGCAATATTCCTAAGAAATGGAATAGCGTTTTCTTATACATCGTGTTTTTTTTTTTGCTACCCTACTTTTTGTAACTACTTTACATAACATTAAATCTTAAAGGATGGTAGTAGGGTGGTAATAATTAAACTTAATTGCTTTGATTTTTTAAACTTAATTGCTTTGACAAGAAACTTTAATTAAAAATTCATTAAGGTCACAAATTAAATCATAGAGGAAATAAACTGCTACAACAACAACAACAACAAATTAACATAATTACATGCAATTTTGATTGTAATATTAAAATATAAAACATAAAAGGGGTAAAGGGTTGAGTTTGTTATGGTTTGTCTTGGAAACGGTTCAACATATTTTAATGCGGTTTTTTTTTAACGTTTTACATTACAGTAGAATGGGTTTTAGTAAAGTTTTTGTTATTTAATTCTACGTCCCTTTAAAACTATTAAAATTTTTTGGGAAGGCCTAAGTATTCTTAATTATATCTTGTAAACTTTGTGTAAAAGTAAAAAAAAAAATGTATTTTACAGGCCAACAACATCCCAGACTGGCACGTGGGGAATCATATACTTGCGGTTATAAGCCTTATCGTTGTGAAATATGTAATTATTCGACAACGACAAAGGGTAATTTATCCATACATATGCAAAGTGATAAACATTTGAATAATATGCAAGAATTAAATAATTCCCAAAATATGAGTAATCAAAGTGAGATACGGGAAAGTCCAAAAATAATAATGCCAAATATGACACAACAGTCAAATAAGCCGAAACCAAGTTTTCGCTGTGATGTATGTTCCTATGAGACGAGTGTCGCCCGTAATTTACGTATCCACATGACTAGTGAAAAGCATACCCATAATATGGCCGTATTACAAAATAATATGAAACATTTTCAGGCCCTTAGCTTTTTACAAAGCCAAAATTTGGGTCAATTAACTACGGCCGCATCAAGCCTACCAAATTTAGCAAATCTACCAAATTTGGGACAAAATTTGCCAAATTTGCAAAATTTTTTACCAGAAGCAGCATTAGCTGATTTAGCATATAATCAAGCTCTAATGATACAATTATTACATCAAAATTCTGCAGCCGGTGCATTGGGTGCTGCAGCAGCAGCATCAGCTGCAGCAGCAGCTGCAGCTGCAGTAAATTCAGTTCCACAACCTCCTCCACCATCACCACAACAAAGTTCAACATCAGCAACTGTTGCCGCTGTAGCATCATCAGCAGCTAACGTATTATTAAATAGTGCATTAGAACCAGATCAAGGACTTAATCCAGATACATTTGAGCCACCAATAGATCCAGATCCAAGACCATCAACAATTTATAGTTGCTTAATATGTTCAACATATAATACAAATATAATTGATGAATTGAATAACCATCTTATGACTGATAGATCTCGTAGCAATAATAATTGCAACAGTGATATTATGTTGATAATCAATAATAATTATATTTGTCGATTATGCAACTATAAGACTAATTTAAAAGCAAATTTTCAATTGCACAGTAAAACTGATAAACATATACAAAAATTAAATTATATAAATCATATCAAAGAAGGTGGTCCGAAAAATGAATATAAATTAAAATTCAACAACACCAATACTGTTCAAATTAAGTGTAATTGTTGTGACTTCTATACGAACTCAATACAAAAATTAAATTTACATGCACAACATATGAGACATGATACAATGAAAATGATATTTAATCATTTATTATATTTAAATAATACAATTAATTTTGATCAAAAATCATCAATAACAACGAGTGGTACTGGATCATCAATTGATTGTATAAATTCAGATAGTGATCATCAACAGCAACAGCAACAAATTATTTCAGCCGGTAGTAGTAGTGATAATCAACATCAACAACATTCAGTATTGAATATTTTTAATAATACCGGTAATAATAATTTAAATAAAGTGTTTTTATGCCAGTTGTGTAGCTTTAAAGCCCCAAATATTTTACAAATGGTGCAACATGTTAAAAGTTTAAGACATGTGCAAGTGGAACAATTCGTCTGTTTACAAAGACGCAGTGAAAATCTTGAACCGCTTGAATTGGGTGATGTCTTCAAAATTGTCGATTGTGGTAAGTTATATTTCATTTATTTTTATTATTTTATAAAATTTCAGTTTTTCTTTTGTTATTTAATTACAATAGAAAACAAAAAAACAAAAAACAAAAACAGGAAACAAGAGACAAACTCAAAAGTTCAATTCGTTTAGAAGAAAAACGAAAGAGCTAAGCGACGAACTTGATTTTAATATGATTGTTTCATATTTTATGTTATTTTAGTTTCAATTTTTTCCTTTTAAACAGTTAAAATTAATATCATTAGTGAAGAAATATGTAATTAGATTTTCATTGGAAAATATTGATATTTAACACAATTATGCCCAGTCGTGTAAAAGGCAATTTTTTTTTCATGTAGTCGTTTTTTTTTTTTTAAATTAAATTACTTCCTGACAAAATACAAATTTTCGAACAGTTTTGTTAGAGTATGTTTAATTAAATTGATTTATTAATTAAAATTAAAAATATCGGGTACATCGACAAAATATATAAATTCTTATAAGTTTCAAGCTAGTTTTTCAATAAATCATTATAATAAGAAATCATTAAATTTCTTAAATTCCAAGGTAAGATAATTTCATAAAATACAAGCGAATGATGTAAATAATAATAATAAAACTCTAGGCCTGCTAAAATCTATTGAATCATAAAGAAAATTCTGTAGGAAATTAAAAAAAAAAAACAAGCAGACTTATTTTAAAAGTAAAAAAATTTCGGAATTATACAAGCACGAATTTAAAACAGAAATAGTAATAATAGGATAAAATTGAAATAAATCGACAAGAAAATTAATTTCTGTATCCAAAATTGATATAATTTTACACGTAATCAATCGAAGGTATTTCCAATTTAAGAAATCTCATTAATAAAATAATTCGTGAAAATATTTATTTCCATCTGTGTTGTTTTTTTGTTTTGGTGCTAAATCGAATGAAAAATTCACGTTTAACCACAAAACATAACGGTCGTGATTAAAAATTTAACTATACATATCTAGAGTTAAAAAAAATAATAATAATAATAAAATAGTGTACCCAGAAAAAAGGAAATCATACACAATAATCGTCATTATCATCATCTTCTGATTATTCAATTTTTCAATATGATCACAGTAAAAAACCAAAAATAAAACAAGAAACGAAAAAGAAAATTTAGTAAATTATTTCGAGTGGTAAAGTGCAGCCAGCATGCCGTTCTTTGGATCATTTTACCATATCCACCAATTGGATTGAGACTCCCTCCTCTTCTTTATCCCCCTATAGGCAATAAATTCAAATAAAAATAAAAATAAAATAAAATAAAATAAAATAAAATCAATACTCTATCAGAAATAATAATCAAAGCGAAGGAGGAAATCAATTCGAATTATTTTATTGATTACCAATTTCTGATTATTCGTTATTTTTGTGTGACCATTGCCGTTGTTACCGATGACTTGCTTTTCTTCAGAGTTCCATTCTCTTCGTTCATTCACCATTTCATTCTTTATTATTTATTTATTTATTTATTTATTTATTTTTTTCATTTATTATTATTATTATTAATTTATTTTATTGATGTGCTCGCACAAACAGAAAAGTGTCTAATGCCTGAAATATGAAAGTTCGCAGACGCACAGTAACAAAAAAACCGTAAAACAACTAGAACAAAATCAAATAAAAAATAAAATAGTAATAATAAGAAATTACAACAAGATAAAAAAAATAAATAAGAAGACTTCTTTTCGACTTCTGAGAAAAAATAAAAAATAAATAGATTTCAATTCAATGCTAATGATGGAATTTAGCACGAAAAAAGTTTCAGAATATTTTGCAAGTTATTTTCATATTTGTGTTTTCTTTAATTAACATACAATTTTATCACTTTCTTAAACTATAACAAAAATTCCGAGTTGTAGTCGTGCAATGAATGTTCCATATCATCAATTGTATACATTTTTTTTTCTCAAAATTTAATAGTAATATTGAGAATTTTTGAAAATATCGTACAACACAAGTAAGTAAATAAAATAAATGGGACCGATATAATTTATAGTAAGATATTATTTTTAAATTTAGCAGATTGAGTATCTCTTTTTACGTGATTTTAATAATTCAGTTCAATATGACCTTAATTATCAGTAATTTTTGAAGAAATATAAAAAAAAAAAAATTAAAAATAAAAATGCCTAGAGACAGTAGATTTTGGGTTTTTTCCAAGCAAGAAAGTTTCTAAGAAACGTATCCATCGCATAAAATTGAGTTTTTACGTGTATACTTAAAAAAATAATTAAGACTTTCGTTTGAAAATTTTTTGTTGTTTTAGATACATTTTTACAATCAATAAAAAAACACTAAACTTTCCTCCTTTAGTGTAATTAGTGCTATTATTATTGAAAAAAAAAAACAAAAAGGAAATACACCGGTCGTAATGAGTCTAATAACAACATCCGTAGAACCATGTGTTTAACAAGAAAATTTTGTTCGGGTCAAAAAGAAAAAAATATTGAAGACAAGAGCAAAAAAAAAAAGAAACTGTGGAAACCACAAAATAAAATTAAGGGATCTTATCAAAATCCTAAAGGGAACCCATAAGATGCTTCTGAATGCAGGTAGCCAAAAATTCTTTTTTATTTTGGTTGATCTTCTTAAAAGAAACGAAATAAAAAAAAAAATGGATTAATTTTTTGGTAGGAGCCTAATTGGTCCTACACCATAAGGGACACTATCTATTTAGAAGATTAACTAGTAATTATAGAGCGGTGAGTATTTTTTATTACACTTCTCTGTCTTTTTGTTTTGTTTCTTTTTTTTTTTTGGAGGTTTTTATACAGGTGAAATAATTTTTATGTGTTGCATTGTTCAGGAAGATGAATTCAATTTAATAATTACAATTCCTCATTATTTTGTCTTACTTTATTAATCTTATTCCCTGGCGGAGAGGAGAAAAAAAGAAAAGAAAAAAATATTGGTACATCTTGAAAAAGAGTTTATTCAAAAATTCCCAGTAAAAGATTTTCAAAATCGTGAATAGTTTTTTTTTTTCTATCCTTAAATTTCCATTAAATCTATTTATTAGGGTATTAAGTAATTTCAACTAGTAGTTTTTCTTATTTTATTTTATTTATTTTATTTTTTTTTTTTTTGAACGTAATTATATTTTAGTTACAGTGAAAATTATTTTTCATGCTCCAAAACCTGGGAGGACTAGAGAGAAAAAAAAAAACAGTTTATATCTCTAAAGATATGTTGGATATAGATCCAACGATTTACTCCACGTGACCAGCATAAGGTCCAAATACCTGTAGTTATTTTGTTGTGGCGTCGGCGGTAGGATTAAAAACCATAGTGAAAATAAACGAGACTTATACTACAAAAGAATGTGCACAGAATTTTTCGATGAAGACTAACATTAAAGTGCTATGAAAATGGATTGAGGTAAAAGAACAGACTTTCTTAGGTAGGTAGATAAAAAAAAAAAAAAAAAGAAAAAGAAAAAGAAAAGAAAAATGTGTGCTTTTTTTCTTTTTATTTTTATTTTTATTTTATTTTATTTTTTTTTTTTAAATTAAGGTAGAGAAAAAGGGATAGAAGAAGAAGATCAAGACCATAGATCCATCATTATAACAATTTTATATGCAAGTAAGTGTTAGCCTTACCGTAGCCGTGTCGGCACGGTTTATCTCCAGACGACCATCGAACGAGATTCAGGAAGAAATTGTCTGAAACTCTGAATGTTATAAAGTTCTACCGGGGAGAAGGGTGAAAAGATGTGCTAGTCAAGAATTTAGTTAGCCTATCCTTTTATATAAGACCCTCTACCATTATGAATTTTTTTTTTTTTTGTACTATCCTCCATAGATTTTACTGTATTCTATGATGGTGTCCACTTCTTGAATATTGTTTATACGCTAGAATCTAGCCCTAGCCTAGACTATGTTTCTTTTGCCCAACCTCCGAAGATATTCCCGAAATAGGAATACTATAGATACCATGAGTTGATGCTCCCACTTTATTATCTTTTGCTTGGTTGGTTGTTAACCTACCTATTTCATACCATCTCGTTTTTCTACATTGATTCTCAAATCGTGTGATTATTAGACACTAAAGAATCTCAGAACCCATAGTGCATCAACAATTTTTCTCAGAAAGCATAACAAAAAAAAAAAAAAAACAATAATATAGGGTCTATATACCCCCCAGAAGAGGATGAGGCAGAAGGTGAACCGTTCTTCTTCTTATTATTAGTCCTCTTTTCCTTCTGGGATAGACTCAGACGCCTATCAGCATCGATTACGATTTTTGTAATAGGCGTGCGAGATGCGTAATTGTGCCCCCAAGCGAGCGGTCGTCGATTCAAATGAGTTTGAAGATACTCTTCAGCTCTAGCATATCCTCGTCTGCTGCTTCTTCTTCTTCTTCTTCTTTTGGGTTCACCTTTTTAAACCCCCCTTACCCAATCTGAAACCCTTTTCATGGACATTATGTAAAAAATAAAAAAAATAAAAAAAATAAAAAAATAAAAAAATAAAAAAATTCCTTCTTTTTATCATTCCTCCCCCTATACCAGAACACACCTTTAGTTTCTTCCATTAAATTCTTTTCAAAGATTTATGATTTAATTTCATTTATCGCAAATTATCATTTTTATGTAGTATTTTCCATTTTTATTATGATATCTTAAAGGATTTAGAAAATCGAACCTTTCAATCATGCAAGTTTACCATATCAACAGAATAAAAAGTCCCAGTAAGTTTTCGGGGAATCCCCGCAGATATGTTAATATAAATTTTTTATTTTTTATTTTTTTTTTTTGACGCCAATATCATTTACAACTGTACTATTATTAAAATTTAGACCGAAATTTAATTGATTGTTCCTGGAATATTAACAATTTTAATAAAAATGCGATAGTATTCCTATCCTTCTAGTGAATAAAAAATCCCAGCAAGTTTTCGGGGAATCCCCGAAAAGTAAAAGTGCGATAGTGATAAATAGGAAAAATAATAGAAAGGTGTGAGATATTTCAGAAAGAACTTTTTGATAAGAAAAAAGAAATAATAATAAAGAAAAACGTAATTCTATAGGACGGACGCTGTAATTTTGTTAGACATCGGGGTATAAGATAACAACGGAGCACCACCAGTTGAAAATGTAAAACTATTTTATGGTCGTGGTCGTCGTCATTTTCAACTACGTTTTCTTCTTCTTCCTCTTATTTTTGATCGTTATTATTTATTTATTATTTTTTGTTGTTGTTGTTGTTTCTTTCTTTCTTTTTTTTTTCAAATACCAAATACATAAGTAAAACTCACGCGGCTGTGTAAATTGTAATACAATTTGCGAGGGCGGTTTATTGCTCCAGGTGATTCCTTAATGACCTCCAATTTACGTGTACCGTGCACGATGAAGGTAAGATCGAAAATTGAAGGTATTGAAAAATTGATAGAGAGAAAAGAGAATTAATCTGGCTAGGAACAGGAGGAAGATGGAGGGATCGATGGAGGGAAAGAAACTAAATTTTTGTGGTAACTTGAAAAGAAACTAAAGAAAAATAAAAATAAAAAAAATAACAACAACAACAACTTTGAATTAAGATTGAAGAAAATATGCAAAAAAGTATAAAGTGGAAAATTGCTTAAGGGATTTTCTGCAATCTTAAAAGACTTAAAAAAAAAAATGAGAAGAAGAAGAAAGAGTAAAACAACGAAAAAAATTAAGACTATTCTATTTTAGGAATTAGAAATTTTTAATTATATTTAATTATTCTCTTTAGAATCTTGTAAATAGAAATGTAATAAAAAAGATATTAATTTATAAACTATAGCAATAAGGAAGAAAAAAAGAGCGATTTTCGATTATACGATGATTATGATTAAAACCAGTAGTTGGACACCAATAGACACCAATTTATCAAAATTAATTTTCTTTTTTATCCTTATCAATACACATTCGCTCTCCAATTATTTTAACAAGCTCTAATAAGAAAAAGAAATAAATAAAAAAAAGCCGTAAATGTCCTCTGTAGAATATCAAAATATGTGACACATATCCAGGAACTGATTTGAGGTGTTTTCCCTTTACAAAATAAATTGCTATACGTGGGGGATGTGCGCGGAAGGCATTGGAAGCACCTTCTATGCTTTCTGGAAATAAAAGAAATTACCACAACACATCGTCTTGTGTCCTAGAAGAAATTTTTTCGTCCAACGCCCCAACCCAATTCGTTGGCCCAACACCTTGCTGGGCTCCTAATCACACACCCGGTCTAATGAATAAGGAAGCAACCTGGCCGCGACGAAGGAACCCACGGGAAAAAGGCTCTGAATAATAAGTCCATGTCTAGGGGCCGCAATAAAAATAGAGTGTTAGATAGAAAAAAAAACAATAATAATAAACAACAACAACAACACACATACACTCAATAATGAAAGGGAGGAAAAAAAATTGATTGCTGAGAAAATTAATCGTCATTATTGAAATTTAAGGAGCAGGGGGGAGTGGGTGGCTGCAGGAGATATTACTACTAGGTTTTGATATTATTTTTTTTCTTTTTTTTTTCCTTTTTATTCATAGATCAATAAATACAGCGAAGTTTTTTTTTTGAAACTGAATTTGAAAAAAAAACAAAACTGACCAAGTGCGACTCAGATTCGCGCACTGAGGGTTCCGTATAATCTTTAAAAAGGTTAGAGAGGGGTATGGGGGAGCGGGGTGGTATTTATTCGCACATTTAAATGAAAAACAAATGTGGCTTAAAATTAAGAAGAAATATTTTTTGATTCCTCAAAGTAGGCGATTTCAAATGATACGCTACACGGCGAATATAAAAAAAAAGTTTTGTTTTTCGAGTACTCAATTTGCCCCATATTTGATTTTAATAAAACTATTTTAGGAATTTTAGAGAAAAACGGGCCAAACAAATTTGTCTATAAAATTTTGAAATAAATAAACTAATTGAAATTTCAATACGACTATTATTTACAATAATTCGTTCCTTTTTCGATATTTTTATTTTGTTTAATTTTAAATATTATTATTAATTAATTAAGATGAAAAAATAATTCCTATTCAAATATCGTAAATTTGTGGAAAATTAAATTAAATTTTAATAAAGACGACTACGCTTAGCGAAAACTGAATTTTTTTTTACACGCTGGCATATTTTTATTTATGATTTTTTAAACTTTTATTACATTTTAATAAAAATTTATTTATGAAAATACTAATATTGTATTTTTAATAATAATAATACTCCTTATTCCAGATTTTGAATAATTTATTAAATTATTTCCAAAAAAAAAAACGATTAATAAAAAATAAATGTGTTTGGAAATATTTAATAAGTTACAAATTAAAAGCCTTTCTGATGAACTTTTTAATTAATTTTGTATACTTCAAAACTTAAAGATATTAAATTCAATATTTTACATATTTTATTAATAATGCTCTTGGTTGATTATTGAAATAAAAAGAATTGATTAAATACTTTTGAAAAAATTTTTAATTTGTTGTACAAAAATTTATAAAATAAATGTTTAATTATTTTAAATGGTTTTATTATTTCTTATTTATTATTTATTATTTCTATATAGGGAAATTTTGAATAGATAAAATATGCAAAAATTTCTATAATTATTACAGATGTAAAAAGTGAAAAAACTAGTCCAATCCATTCACCGGCCGAAAAATATGAACCATCATCAATCGTTGGTGGTCCACTATCTGATGTTAAACAGAACTTCCCACCGACAACACCGTCCACTCCAGGGTCACGGGATGGTCGTGATAACATTCTATCAGGAAGTTTGAGTGGTCGCACGAGCACAGGTTTAGGTACAACAACAGGATTAGGTGGTGGAACTGGTGGTGCAACAACCCCAGGAGCAATCCAATCTCCACCCCCATCCCAATTAACAACAGGAGGAGGAGGAATAGGAGCATCATCAGGAGGAACAACAGCAACAACATCAATATATAAATGTAATAATTGTGACTATTTTGCTGATACAAAATTGGATATGGAACAGCATATCGATCAGATCCATTCAAATTATCCAGAAAATGATTATATAACAATACCAACAAATCCAGCCGCATTGCAGGCATTTCAAGCAGCTGTTGCGGCAGCAGCCGCTGCTGTAGCAGCTAGTGCTAGTAAACAGACTACTACAGCAACAACAACAACAACAACAACAGGAAATGAACCATCATCATCAAGTTCACCAATTTCAGGTGGTAATCCAAATGTAACAAGTAGCACCTATGATGAAGTTAAATGTGAAAGGATTGATGCTGAATCTGAATCAGGGGGTGATTGTTATGATCATGATCAACATGATATTGATAATAATGATGATACAATAAATCCAATTATATGTCCATTATGTCAGGATAGTTTTAATGATAAAAAATCATTAGAAAAACATGTTATGGGTATACATAGTGTTAATAGTGATGGTTTAACACGTTTATTACATCTTGTCGATACTAGTCACTGGTTAAATAGTAGTACATCACAAACAAAAAAAAGTCCTGAACATGGTAATAATTCATCAGAACATTGTTTAACTAATTGTGACTATGAATGTATACAATGTGGACAAAATTTTAAATCCCATCAAGAATTATTAATGCATACAAGTGAGACACAACATTATCAAATAATAAATGATCAATATCAGTGCCTGTTGAAACAATGTCAACAGCTTTTTAATAGTTTAACAACAATGTTAACCCATTATAAAGATACACATATGAATATCGTTATTTCTGAACGTCATGTTTATAAATATCGTTGTAAACAATGTTCATTGGCATTTAAAACACAAGAAAAATTAAATACCCATTCATTATATCATACGATGCGTGATGCAACAAAATGTATGATATGTAATCGTAGCTTTCGTACAACACAATCATTACAAAAACATATGGAACAATCTCATCCTCAACAGACTACAACAACAACAATATCGAATAGTCCAACATTATCACCGAATAGTAGTAATGATCATGGTGATAATAAAAATTCAACAACAACAATTGATGATTATATAACATCACCAACATCAAGTATTAAACAAGAGGATAATGATTCAATAACAACAACAGCAACAGCACAAGATTTAATATTACGTGATGATATACAACATAATATAATTGGTGATAATGATACAACTGAACTTGATGAATTTTTAAATGCCCAACCATTGGCTGAAGAAAATTATAACGACAATAATCGTAAATATAAATGCCATAAATGTAAAGTGGCTTATACACATCAGATCTACCTCGTTCAACATTATAAAACGAATCAACATCGTCGTAATGAAAAATTAAATAATTATCCATTAGAAAAATATCTTGATCCGAATCGACCATTTAAATGTGAAATATGTCGTGAAAGTTTTACACAAAAAAATATACTATTAGTACATTATAATAGTGTATCACATTTACATAAATTAAAAAAACAAAGTGAAAATAATAATACACCATCAACATCACCAACTAATAATTTATTAAGTAATATAACTGATTGTGAACGTAAAAATATTGAATTTGATCGTCGTAGCAATGATTATGATCGTAAATCAATTGATTTAGATATTGATAATGGTGGTAATTGTAGTAATGATCAACAAAAAAGGAAATTAAGTCCAGAAAGTGATTATGATAGTCCAAAAAAACGTTTTAAATGCGATATATGTAAAGTTGCATATGCTCAAGGTAGTACATTAGATATTCATATGAGAAGTGTTTTACATCAGACAAGAGCATGCCGTTTACAAGAACAACAATCTTTACAATTACAACAACAGCATCAGCAGCATCAACAACAATCTGTATCACCAAAAATTATTGAATTAAATCAACAACAGCAACAATCTCAACTACATCAACAACAACAAAGTATTAGTCCAACTCCATCAAATTTGAGTAGTTGCTTACAAGATGATAGTATTCCAAAATTTAATAATCAAATATATAAAACATTACTGGAAAATTTTGGCTTTGATATTGTTAAACAATTTAATGAAATTAATAAACATAGTACAGAATTGGGAAGAGAAATAACTGAAGATAAATATTATTGTCGGCATTGTAAAAAAATCTTTTCATCAATATTTGTATTAAAATCACATTGCGAAGAAATTCATAATGAAAAGATACCATTGGAAATACTTGAAAAATTTGCTGAAAAATTTAAAAATTACTATCTTGAAACAAGTGAGAATGAGAATGAAATTTTAGATTTTTCTAAAAAACCATCATCATCAAATTCTCCATCACCAACATCAACATCAATTGGTGGTAGTGGTGGTATAATGCCATGTAATAGTGGTACACTTAAAGATGAAAAACTAGAAACTGGTGGTACACCACAATCGTTGGGACCACAGAGTATACCGTCACCAACGCCGCCATCACCATTACCACAGACGAGATCAATTACCCCTCAACCGATTCAATCACAGAATTCTCAAAATATTCCACAATTACCACCAATTGCATCGGTAGCATCAGCTCTATTAAAACAACAACAACAACATTCGTCACCGCAAACTCCATTAATGCCAGATCTTGCTCAAAAATTAAATATTGATCCTACAATATTAGCCCAAAAAATTATGGAACAAAATTTAGCTAATTTTCCACCGAATTTTGCTAATCTACCACAAAATTTACAAAGTCTACAGAATTTACAGAGTTTACAAAATTTACAAAATTTACAAAATTTACCAAGCATGGGAAATTTATCATTAAATACACTTGATATGCTCAATTTAATGCAATTCCATCATTTAATGTCGTTGAATTTTATGAATTTGGCGCCACCATTAATTTTTGGTGCTACTGGTGCAGCAGCTGCAGCAGCTGTTGCTGGTAATGTACCACCAGTTACACCAGAACTTCCGGTACCTGGACAACCTGTTCAATTATTACAACAACAAGCGGCTGCAGCAGCTCAGGTGATATAAATAAGCCATGATATATTGATACAAATATTTAATATTTCTTTTTTCTTAAACTATAGGCTACCAATAATCAGAAAAGAGCAAGAACACGAATTACTGATGAACAATTGAAAATCCTAAGGGCACATTTTGATATCAACAATTCACCAAGCGAAGAAAGTATCATGGAGATGTCGAAAAAAGCCAACCTTCCCATGAAGGTATGTCCTAAAATCAAAAAAAAAGGCATAAAAGCAAAAAAATATATTTATGAATAAAAGTAGTTTTTAATTTTTAACCGGTCACGTATTAAAAGTCTAATAATTCCAAAAATATGATTTGTAATGGCCAAATATAGGCTTAAAAATAAATAAAGAAAAAACTCGAAAAAAAAAAAACAAAGTATGATCCCTTGAATTCGATTGGGGTAAAACGTGACCTGTCGAAGGTTAAACACAAAAAATTACCTCCTATTCATTTTTTATTTTTTACTAATCTTTAGTTTATCATTTCGTATAAAACAATTTATATATGATAATATCTAAGTATAGTATCTCCTAATATGAAAATGATTTATTATTTTCATAATTTCTTAATTTTATTTATTTATTTTACTTTATTTTTATTTTCTTTTTTTTGTTAAAGGTGGTAAAGCATTGGTTCCGAAACACCCTATTTAAAGAACGACAACGTAATAAAGATTCACCCTATAATTTTAATAATCCACCATCGACAACATTAAATTTAGAAGAATATGAAAGAACTGGTCAAGCAAAAGTTACACCATTAGTTGATACAAATGATAGTAATACTATTCAATCGAATCAACAACAACAACAACAACAACAGCAACAACAACAATCTCAACAGCAGCAATCCCAACAACAAACAATAAGACAAATGCAACAACAACAACTTTCTGAACAAAGTCATCATCAACAATCTCAACAGAGTCTCCAACAGCAGCAGCAACAACAACAATTAACTCAATTGACTATACAACAGATGCAACAACAACAACAGCAGCAATCTCAAACTAGGGAACAACAACAACAACAACAAGATAATCGTCCATTATCACAACCATCAAGTGTTGCTAGTGATCGTGCTGATATTCATATAAAATCAGAACCAGGTGATGATATCGGAAATTCAGATAATGATAGTCATATGATGAAACATGAACAGGATCATGAACAGAATTTAATTCAATCACAACATCAACAAAATATTTTTTATAATAATTTTGAAACAAAATCAGAAAGTGGTAGTTCAGAAATTTTATCACGTCCCCAAACACCAAATAGTTCGTCATATAATAATTTAAATGATATTATAAATCAACAAATTGATAATATGCCATTAAATAATATGTCAAATATTGGTAATATGAATAATATGGGTCCACCGAAAAAATTTCAAATGAATAAAATGTTTGAAAAGAATAGTTTTGAAACAAATTCAAATTCATCAAATAGTTCAACATCAAGCGGTAAACGTGCAAATCGTACACGTTTTACGGATTATCAAATAAAAGTATTACAGGAATTTTTTGAAAATAATTCATATCCAAAAGATAGTGATTTAGAATATTTGAGTAAATTATTATTACTATCACCGCGTGTTATTGTTGTATGGTTCCAAAATGCTAGACAAAAACAAAGAAAAATTTATGAGAATCAACCGAATAATTCATTTTATGAATCTGAAGAAAAAAAGGCAAATATAAATTATACATGTAAAAAATGTAATTTAGTCTTCCAACGATACTATGAATTAATACGCCATCAAAAGAATCACTGTTTTAAAGAGGAGAATAATAAAAAATCTGCTAAAGCTCAAATAGCTGCCGCTCAGGTAGCTCAAAGTTTAAGTAGTGAAGATTCAAATTCTAGTATTGATATAAATAATGCAAATATATTAACATCAAATTTGGCGGCTCAACAAGCTGCAGCCGCTGCTGCAGCGGCTGCTGCTGCTGCTGCAGCAATCGGTGGTATAAATCCTGTAACAAATCTTAATTTAACTGGATCACCTTCAGCTGGTACAGGTTCAGGTGCCCTATCAGGTGCAAATATCCCTCCAATACCTGGCCTATCGACAAGTCCCGGATTAAATCTATTAACATCACCACATAGTCTATTTAAACAACAACAACAAACAACAAATTTAACCGGTTGTGGTAGTAGTGGTCTAAGTGGTGTAACAAATCAACCTCATGCAAGTCCTTCACAACAAAAATTTGAATGCGATAAATGTAACTTAACATTTCCACGTTTTGAATTATTTAAAGAGCATCAATTAATTCATATAATGAATCCGAATTTATTTCTAAATCAAAATTATGCTGAAAATACACCATTCGGTATATTACAAAATATGCAAAGTATAAATAATCAACAGAATCCAACAATTGGTAATTTAACAAATCAACAAGATACATCAATTGATTTATCACAAAATAGTAAACAAAAAAAGCGTAAATATTCTGAAACTAGACCACCAAGCCAACAAGATGATATACAAGATTATGATACAGTAATTGGTAAAAAATTTAAAAATGATCAATATGATTTTTTATACCAATATTTCATGCAAAATGAAACAAATGATGAATTAAAAAAGCAATATAATCAACAGCAAACATATGATATCGAATATTTGGCTAATTATTATCAGACAAATGAATTAAAAAAGAAGGGTAATTATGATTTTTTATATCAATATTACCTACAAAACGAAAACAAACAGGTAACAGGGGCCACCGGTGGTGATTTATTATCAACAACATCAAATGATACAACAATAACAACAGCAACAACAACAAAGCCCAGTATCGAATTTCTATTACAATATTATCAATTAAATGAATCGAAGAAGTTTTTTCAGTTAGATGCCTCGCCCCAACGAATACATGATTTTCCATTGCTCAATTTAACAACGAGTGGCAGCAATGGCAGCAGCAACAGCAGTGGATGCAATATTGGTATCGATAACGGTAACAATACAGCACAAGCAGCTGTAGTGGCAGCAGCTGCAACGCTATTAGCAGCTGGTGGGGGCGGGGTAACAGTACAACAATTACCGCAACAACATCAACATCAACAGCAACAGCCACACAAAATATGTGGCAACAACAACAACAACAACAACAGCAGCAATGGTTCGAATATTAATGCTGTTGAAACAAATCTAACAACAACAACATCTAGTATTCCACAACAACAACAAAATTCCCCAATGAATCCGTCTAAAACGGGTATTACAATGGCCTCTCAACTTGCTGTAACTTTAAAAAACAATAAAAATTTCATTTCATCAACGGGTACCCCAAATATTCCTGCATCACCAACACCAACAACAACAGCACCAAATTCTTTAATTATGGGTAATGATGCGACTTGTTTAAATACTTCAGCAAGTCTTGGTGGCTTATCTTCTGGGAATGGTGGAGCATCATCCGGTGGAGGAGGACCAGGAGTAGGAACATGTGGTGGAGGGATGGAACATGCCCCTAGTACAGAAAAACAGAATAATAAGCGTTTACGTACTACAATTTTGCCAGAACAATTGAATTTTTTATATGAATGTTACCAGAACGAATCGAATCCTAGTCGTAAAATGCTTGAAGAAATATCGAAGAAGGTCAACCTGAAGAAACGTGTGGTACAGGTAAGAACTGTTCATCAATTTTCATAATTTAGACTTTTTCTTATCATTTTATTTCTCGTTTTAATTTCCTAAATTTTATTTTGTAAGACAATCGCAATAAATAAATAAATAAATAAATAAATAAATAAAATACTTTAAATAAACAAGTTGTAATCAAAAACTTCAACGTGGCTTTGTTCAGACAACGAAAGAGTTAAGCGACAAACCCGAATTTTCGTATAATTTCTTAAAAGAATTTAATACTATATTTTACTATATTATACTTTTTTATTTTTATTTTTGTGTTTAATTATTTAACATAAGTAAAAGGAAATCAAATAAAAACAATTTCAATTGATTTACATCATACAAACAAAAGACTTGAGCGATAAACCTGATTCTTTACACGGTTTTTTAAAAGCAAAATTTGTTATTTGCCATTTTTTTATTTGTACATGCAAATGCATGCAATAAAATAATTATATAAAAATATAAACAAGAACAAATGAAAAATAAAAGTAAAAATAAAATTCATTTCATTTTGGTTAACAACAAAAACGAAAGAGTTAAGCGACGAACATGATTTTTTATAAATGAATTTGTGCTATCATTAAAAAAAATTTGTGCGATTGTCTTTCATTATACATTTTTAATTTCCTATTTGCGATGGTAAAATAATTCCCAGTTCAATGTTCCACCCCAGTTCGGCCCGCGGTTCTGTTACAATCCATAATTTATTTTTAACATAAATTACAAAAAAATAAATAAATAAATAAATAATATTATTATTTCTTTGATCGTCGGACTTGGACTTGGGGATTATTTTGTTATGTTTGATATAAAAAAAATTGGTTTCTTTTGTTATTGATTTTTTGTTTTGATTTTTTGTTTTCTGTACATTTTATTTTTTTTTTTAACAAAAAAAAAAGATTTATAATAAAATTAGAAATTGTTATATGCTTGTGTAATTTTTTTGAAAATATTTTGCAACTTTAGTATTCTTCTTTTTTTTCTTCATTTTTTTCTAGTAAATCAAAATGAACTGGGAGTGATTTTATTGTTGTTGTTTTGTTTCACGCGTTTTTGGTGTGCGATGTTTTGTTGCTTAATTTTTAACATTGTTTTTTTTTTTGTTTTTAAATTCTATATAATTTTATTCATGTTCGTTTCGTGAATTTGTTGTGCTACAGTAGTTTTCACATTGTTATGTCTTTTTTCTATGCAATTTGATTATATTTTTAAATTAAAAAAAAAAAAACAATAAAGCACAACAATTAATATATCAAAAAAAAAAATTAAAAAAACACTACAACAAAAAATTTTTTTCCTCCTCTTCTTTTTTTGTATCGTCAACAAATTTGGTGCGGTGAATCACTCTCTCGATCGTCGATTGGAAATTAAAACATTTTTTTTTTAAATTGTGCATACTCGAAAAAATTTAATAAACAAAAACAAAACAAAACGAAAAAAAAAAACAAAGGTGTGGTATCAAAATTCTCGGGCGCGTGAAAGGAAAGGACAATTCCGTCAAAATTTACAAATCATTAATAAAAAGTGTCCATATTGTGGTGCAATATTTAAAATAAAATCCGCACTTGAATCGCATCTACAATCAAAACATCCGGATAAACAGCCGATTAATATTGACCAAATTCCTGATGTTAAACCGATTGAAGGATTACCATCATTTGGACATGGGACAACAACAGGAATCTCTTCTGGAAATAATTCAAATATTACAGGATCAAATACCAGCTGTTCAACATCAATAACAAATTTATCAACTATGAACATAACATCATCGTATGGCAATTATAATACCGGTAATAATAATAATAATAATAATAATAATGGGACTGGTAATGAGAACGGTTCAGATATACAAAAACTTGATGGTAGTAATGATTCTATTGTATCGGCTGTAACATCAAATAACAACACTTTAGCATCATTGATCGAATCATCGAGTGGAAATCTTCAAAATCTCAGCAATTCTGTGGCTAAGGGTGGACTTCCATTGGATCTTAGTAAGAGTACACCAAAATATGAGCCGAGCGAAAGTGAAATTAGTTTTTCTGATTCAAATAATGATCATGAAGAATCAAATGATTTTTTTATAACATCATCATCCCATGGAACATCCGGTATAAATAATAATAATAAAGGTGATAGTAATCTACCAAATTTTGGACATAATAATAACAATACCAATACAAGTCACAATAACAGTAGCAATAATAATAATAACGAATTTTATGATTCGGATATTGTTAACATTGGTCGCAATAAAATTTCAACAAATGATACAACAACAAATCTAATGTATTCAAATAGTGGTCAAGGTGATCGTGATAATACAATATCACCGGTTAGTCCAGCATCAAGTACACAAAGTACACAAAAAAAACGATTTCGTACACAAATGAGTAATCTACAGGTTAAAATTCTACGTGCACTATTCCAAGATGTTAAAACACCGAGTATGACTGATTGTGAAAATATTGGACGTGAAATTGGATTACCTAAACGTGTCGTCCAGGTAAGTGATATAAATTATCATATATAATATAATTCTATATTTATTTAATCCAGTGGAAAATTAAAATAAATAAATATATCTAAAAAGAAGTATATGTATATGTAAATGTACAAAAATATATACATATATAAAAAAAATATATATATATATATAATAGTTTAAGAAATTTTAATTTTGTCATTGAAAAAAGTTTACATAAACATATTACTTAGAATTTTTTTCCGCCCTTATAAAACAAAAGAGTTAAGCGACGAACCTGGTTTTTGTAAGAATGTAAAGTCTTATTTTTCATATTATTAATGAAAATATTGCTTCATTATTAAAGGAAGACATATTAAAATAAAAAAGAAAACACTAATACTATATAAAAGTTTTGGTAAATTTCATAACAACTCAAATCGAGAACTTAAAATTCTTCCATATAAAATAAAAGACTTAAGCGATAACTTGAATTTTGTATAGCTTTTTTGAAATATTTAAATTAATTTAAAATAAAAAAAAAGAAAAGGCAAGAATTTTCCACTGAGTATTAATCAAATAAAAATTAATAATAGTTTATTTTTAACGTATATTTATTTCTTATTTTTTCTATTCCATTTTTCATTTAAACCTATAAACCAAGGTTTGGTTCCAAAATGCCCGTGCTAAAGAGAAAAAAAGTCGCAACAATCGATTTATTGAAGATAATATTGATAATTCTGAATTATCATCTGATTTAATACCAACACCAGAAGATTGTAAATTATGCAATATACAAAAAGTGAATATACAAGAGCATGTATTTTCTGCATCGCATATTGCTCAAGTTCGACATATGCTTGAAACAAATGATATTGGTGGAAATTATACAATGTCGATTAATTCCAATGGTAATTTAAATGATTTAACTGAAAATCAACTAGATCATCAACAGAGTAGTACGAAATCAACTCCACCACCACAAAATATACAAACATCTATAGGAATTTTATCATCATCATCATCATCAACAATTCATAATACAATACAAAATTCACAACAAAATACTACAGTTGGTGAACATGATTCATTTAAAATGTATAATAAATTTTTTTTACATAATACAATGTTTATGAATCATCCACAAATTTTAACAAATACAAAAAATTCAAATAATAAAACATCTGTAGTAAATAGTGGTGGTGGTGATGGAAATAATGATCTATGTTCTCCATCAGATTGTGGATTGATGATACAACATAATTCTACTGATAATATGAATAGTAATAATTGTGGTGAGAATGGTCTATCATCAAATTTGGGGCATAATGAGAATATATCAACAGCAGCTACAACAATTATGAATTTGAATCATCTTCAACAACATTTGGCGGCTGTTCAACAACAACAACAACAACATCAACAACAACAACAACAATTACATCATCAACAGGATGGTAATAATCCAGCTGTTGCTGCCGCTGCTGCAGCTGCTGCTCATCAATTGCTAATGGAAAATAATTTACTTCTTCAAATTAATACGGATAATAATACTATAGCTTCGAGCAATTCGGAAATTCTACAACAGCTTTATAACTACAGCCAGATGAGTGGTGAGTTGATTAAGTAGATTCATCAATGTATAAATTTATTTTTGCTCCGTTTTGTTTTATCTTATTTTTTTCTTTCATCAATGTGAAAAAGAAACATATATGTAAAAAAAAACAAACAAAAAAAACAATTTAAGATATGTTGATATTTTTGTATGTTGCGTATATTTATGTGTATTATTTTCCTTTTCCCCTTCCCAGTTGAACGACTATCCAAATTTATTTTTATTGTTTTCTTGATGTGATATAAGAAAACATTTCTTTTTTAAATCCAAAAATTTAAAAATTTATTCAATTTATTTCTCTCGCTTTGTCAACATTTTCCTTTTATTTAAATTTGTTTTCCAACAACGCCACTTAATGTTTCGTTCATACAAAAAAAAAAAAAAATTTCCTGCATAAAAATCAATATTAATTAATTACTTAATTAATTAATTGCCCTTAATTGATTTAGAATAACTACACCGCTACTTTTTAGGGTGGTAAATTAAAGGACATTCGAAAAAAAACAAGTCCCAGTTTATGTGTATAAAAAAAAAAATAAATATTTTATACTTTTTTTTATCTGTTTTATATTACAATAAACATAAACCAGTGAAGTCAAATTATTTATTTTGCAAATGATTTCTTTAAATTTTGATTTTCTAAAAATACAAATTTAAAAATGAAATAAAAAAAAAACAAATAAAGAGTTTGTTTTCTTTTTATTATAAAGGAGAATTGTGCTATATAAAATTTAAGGAATAATATTAATTAGAAAACAGAAATAAAATAAAAACAAATTGTAGAAATATTAGAAGGATGTAAATTGATTTGAATATGAATTAAAAAAAAAAATAAAAGTAATAAGGAAAAGTTAGATAGAAGAGACAAGAGACCACATTTAAATATTTTTATATTATAATTTACTGCATTTTAAAAATAAAAAAAAAGCAAAAATAAAAACATAAAAGATAAGCATAAATTAAAAAAAAAATAAATACATTAATAGCAGAAAAATATTTCATTACACATTTGTAAATAATTTACTAATATTAAAAAGCCTCGCATTTAACTTATGTTTTTATTGTATAAACTGAAATATACTTGTCTAGCGCATAAAAATATTTTGCATAAATAAATAGTAAAGATACACTATAATATAAAATATATTAAAAGTAAAAAATGAAAAAAAAAACAAAACAAAACTCTGATCTGATTTGATTCGGTTCACAAAGTTTTTAAACTCTTTATTATTATTATTATTATCTTTTTTTTTTTTAAATTTAAATCGCTAATAATTTCCCATCATTGTAAAAGACAGACAATAAATAAATAAATAAATAAGAGTAAGCAGTATAATTGGCAACTCTATTAGTTATAGATATGATTTTAAAAATATATTTAAAAAAAAAGTAAAAATAAAAAACACTCACACATTAACTCAGAAATTTTAGTGTTGTGAGCGAAACCTTTTAAATCGCTTCCTTTAGTAAATAATAATAATTATTATTATTTTATACTATTATTATCATTATTATTATTATTATTTTATACAATCTAATTTTATAATAACATTTAAGTTATTTAATTTGGAAAAACTATTCAAGAAGGCATTATTATTTTATCGACTGGAAAATACAAAATGATGGCTAAAATTGAATCTATTAGCGATGCATAAACACTAAGCGCTATAATTATTATTATTATTATTATATGAAAAATAAATTAAAAAAAACAAAAACCAGAACAAGAAAAGAAATAATAATAAATGAAAATTTCTTTTAGGGAAATCAAAAGAATTATAAAATGTAATGAATTTACGTAAAAACAAAACAAAAAAAAATATTTAGATTATAAGAACCTTATGACTATTATTTTTAAACTCTATTTTTGTTTATAAAGAAATGAAAAGAAATTATTTTATTTTATTGATTATTTTTATTATTATTATTATTATATTGGCTTTAAAAATACATTCTATTTATGATTTCAAAAAAAAAAAAAAATGCAAATTTGTGTAAGTTCTTCCTTGTGTTTTATTTTATTAATTCCATCCTACCATATTCCTTCTATCCCTGAATTACCTGGTTTTTTGTTTTCAATAAATACTACTATTTGCTGTTTATACAATTTGTTTCCTTTTGTTTAGTCTCGTGTTCCAAAAAAGAAAAAAAAAAACAAACATACTCACAATAACCCTTGAAACATTTATTTCTACGAAAACGTTCAAATTTTGTTGAAAACCGAAACAGAAAACGATAAACAAAACAATAATAATAATAATAATAATAATACAGGGTATTTGTTTCATTCTATTTTAAAATTTTTACAATTCTCCCAAATTCTATACCATTTAAAAAATAAGAAATAAAAATGAAAACTTATTTTTTACGCAGCCTCTTGATTTAAATAAGTTTACAAATGTAATTTTAAATTTGTTATAAAAGAAATTTCACATTATTTTCCAATTTCTGAACATGTAGGTATTTTTATTCGACTTTTATTAACGTTATTATTATTGTTATTATTATTATTATTTTTTAATTCTATATAAAAATACACGTACACTTCAGGGCAGATTTGAATGTATTATTAACCTGATCGAACTTATCAAGGTGTAAAAATCAACTAAATTATATTTTTTATCCAAAATGTGGCACAAAAATCCTTTTAATAATAATATTTTTATAGGATTCATTAAATTTTCCTCTAGACATTTTTTAAGTAGTATAATAAAATGAACAGTGTACATATTTTTTCTTTTAAAATTATTTAGAAAAAATCATTAATTTTTCTTTATTGATATTTGTTTACTTTTCTCCCAATGTCTGTAAATATATAAATAAGTAGTAGAAAGACAAAACGTATCTAATATTTCGTTTTTGTTTTTTTAATTAAATAATTTAAAAAAAAAAAATAAGACAACTTTTGATTGATACTATTTTTAACAAATATAAAAAATTATTTTTTTTTCAGTGATCGGAGGGAAATAATGAATCTCTATAAAATTTTTGCATAAATAAGACACTAAAAAAGTTTATAAAAACTAAAACAAAAAAAACGAACTTTAAGTATCTTATTAAACAAAAATTTATAAAAAAAAGAAAATATTTTACCTTAAAAATAATACATGTAAAATTAAATGCAAAAACAAATTATAAAAAGGTTAGTCTCAATTTAAAATGATGAATAACGCTTTTTTTGAAATCTTTGCATTGTTTTAACTTTATTCATTTAATTTTGTTGTTGTTGTTTTGTAATTTTATTTTGTGTTTTTTTTTTTTTTGGTTGTTTTGGAAGAAAGATTTTTAACATAAAATTTTTTACTAGACAGAAAATCAAGAAAAGAAAAACAATGTGTTATAAATTTTATGTTCAAATCAACGTAAAATCCTGCTTTTTAATTTATTTCATTTTATTTTTTCTTTGGATGAAATTTTCAATGAAATAGTAAATAGTCTAATTTTTGTTTTATGGAACCCATTTTTATTTTTATTTTAGTTCTTTTTTTTTTTTTTTTTTAGAATTCAGTTATTTAAATCTACATTTACTTTGCAAAAATCTGCCATTTGCTTTATATATTATAAATTTTTTGAAGAAAAAAACAACCCTAATTTTTGATGAAGTAAAATAAAAATAAACAAAAAAAATATTTCTTTCTAAATTATTCTTTTCAGAAAAATTAAAAAGCCTTGCTAAAACGCTTCATCATCCAGCCGAAGTGAACAGTGGCGGAATGGTAGTTGATATTGATGATGTCGAAAATCATGGTATTTACAATGGTTCGGATGGTCATCATCAAGTTGTTGATAATGATAATTATAAAAATAATAATAACAACAACAATAATAATAATAACAACAACAACAACAACAACAAGAACGGAGATAATAATAAAGAATATTTAGCTGATGCTAGTACGGATGCTGATACGACTGAATCTCAATCCCAAAATGGTGATAGAGAACGAAATTATTACAATTTGACCGGGAATGATGAGAATCATCATCGTTATCATAATCATAGGAATGATAATGGCAATGATAATGATGATAACAATGGAAATCAATTAGATATTATTCATGGTGGTGGGGATGGTGGTACTAGTGCAATTGGTGAAAAATCTCATAAAATTGAAAATGAAATGGAGAATGCAATTAATCAAATTTTAACGATAAGCAACAAAAAAATCTCGTAATTTTTACTTATAATTATCACGGATGTAACAACATGCGTTTGACTACTTGATTATAGGAGAAGATGCAAAATTTGAAAAAAAAATAAATACTAAAATGAAACAACAACAAAACTAAGAAAATAACTATTACTTAAGAAAAATGAAAAAAAAAACAACAACAACAACATAAGATTGAGATAATGTAAACCGAGTATTCCTAAAACAAAGTTCCAAAAAATAAAAAATTTTTTTTGTTAAACAAGTATTTATTATGAAGAAAAAAGAAATGTGTTTATTTTAAAATAATACTTAAAGAAAACAAAAAAAAAAACAAAGAAAAAAAACTATGTGTGTATATATCGAAACATTTTTCGATGTTAATTTTAAATATTATTAAAAGTGATAATGCTCATATAGAAAACAAGTGCGAGCGCGATGTATTACAAAAGACAAAATAAAACGAAAAAAAAATCATTGTGAATCTCTCCTTGAAATTTTACTTGTTAACTACAAAAAAAATGAAAAAAAAAATTATGAAATTGATAATATCAAAAATGTGGAAGAAAAAAAAAAACATTAAAAAAGAAAGTTCCTATTTTTTTCGAAAAATTAAAAATTGATGAAAGCAAAAATAGGCCGAAATATATATCGTAAAAAAAACTAAAATAAATTAATACGCTGAACTCTTTTCGATATTTAAATTATACCAAATTAGCGAAAAAGAAAGCCAAAAAAAAGAAATAAATGAAAAAAACACAGTTTAAGGCGAATTAAATTCAATAAATTGTAAATAGTTACCAAGAATTGAAAAAAAACACAGACATTAAACAAATCAAAGCAAAAAAAACTGCAAGATCGTTTTTAAAGCAAAGTTCCTAATGAAAGCAAAAATTTTTAAAAAAAAAAAATGTAAGATTAATAATAATAATAATAATAATAATAAATTAAAAAAAGAAATAAATCACGATAAAAAGATGAAATGAATTAATAAAATTACGGACCAGTTACGTGAACAAAATTATTTTATCATTTTTATGTTACCCAATTTTCATCTTTTAATTTTATTTTTAATTTTATAAAATTCTATTTGGATAATTATAACACGTTAAAATTAAATAAAATGAAAAAAAATAGACGAACACTTTTGAGAATGAGTGCCAATCATTACGCGGATATTAAAGGAAAAAAAGAAAAACAAAGATCAGCTATACTTTTTGAGAATTTATATATAAATCAATTAATGAAAATAATAATACGAAAAAAAAACGAAAAAACATAAGAACAATTATTTTCGTTTACTCCTTTTTTTTGGAATTTATTCGATCCAGAAAAAAAAGAATGTAAATTATTTTAAAAATCACCTTCCTCGCTCAACGAATCTAAAACCAAAAAAAAAAAGAACAACAAAAATCCACACTACACTCTGTTAATAAAAAAAAAACAGGGTTGATTTTTTGCTAAATTTTAGGTAAAATAAAAATGGACTTCATAAAAAAAAACAAACAACAACAATTTTTTTATGAATGAGAACACATTTTAAAAAAAATTGTGTAAGTATATTGGGAGAAATTTATATAAAAATAAAATTAAAATGAAAATGATGTAAATGTAAAGAAAAAAGTACACACACTGCAAACTGAATACTCGCTTTTGTCATTGATTCCTATTATTATTAACTATAAATAATAAAGAAAACAAAAAGAAACACACTAAACTAAAAAGAAAAGAGACAAGAAAAAAATCAGTAATTGTACATTAGCAGGCAATTAGGAAATATTGGTATTTAATATATTTATATAAACTGCTGTGTAAAAAGAAAAAAAAGAACTAAATTATAGAGAAAAAATAAAGAGGGAAACCAAAGAGGGATATTTTTAAAGGAATTTTACATTTTAGGTACTAAAGTGAATGTAATACTTTTATTTTTTATTAAAATGAAAAAAAAACTATAAGTCAAGGAACTATCGTAGAGGCTTACCTTGTTTTTATTTTTCTGTTATCTTTTATCTAATTTTATGTATATTTTTTTTAAATTTGCTTAGAAAAATTCTTAAATGGATTTTATATTTTAATAATACTTTATTTAATAGGGGTGTAGCAATTTCATGCAGCTCCAGGAGGGGTAAAAATGAGGTACAAGATAATACACGGTTTGAAATTTTATCATTATTTTTATCCTAAGAATTTAAACTATTTTTAATTTACAAAAAAAAAAAATAGACGTAGTCCCTTCCCACCTTAACCCCATCCCCTTTCATCCAAACCCCCAATCTGCATAAATATTTTTTCGCTTTTAATTTTTTTCTTTTAATCCAATTTAAAATATGATCTTCTTTATTTTGCTTGAACATAAATAAACCAGAAGCAGATAACAAAATTGAGTAAAAGACATTAAAAGTTACTATTTAAAAAAAATAATTAAAGAAAAAAATAATAATAATAATAATAATAATAAACGTAAATGGGCAGTAAATTGAAATAATTTCTCGACTGACTATACCTAGGTGAAAAAAATTTTAAAATGAAATAAATTAAAAAAGAAACAAAAAAAAGCAAATCGAATATGAATTTTGAATAATAATGATCTTACATAAGTGTATAAAATAAAATTAATAAGTAAAATTTGAAAATTAATTTAAAAACAAAATGAACAACTGACGAGAGTTACAGAAATCCTAAGACTTCCCTTTTTTTTAGTATAAATCACACCGAATCGCTTTTATTAGAAAAAAAAGAGTAGTTTTGGCTTCTTGCCCCTCAATTTATTTATTTATTTATTTGTTTTTACTTTATTAACTTAAAAATAAATATACAAATATTGTAAATAGTTAATTCCATTTTTTAAAAAATTCTTTTTAACCTTCGGCCTCAATATATATTTTCTTTTTCATCTATATTTTATTTTATTTTATTTTATTTTCTATTAAATATATCTTTAAATTATATTCCTTTCCAAAATGGGAAAAAAGAGTCAAAAACAAAACAAAAAAAAAAAAAACAAATACGGAAAAATGAGGAGTATTAGAACAGAACAAGAGATAGACTGTGTATAACCCAAAATGAGATTAAATATAAATAAAAGTAAAAACACTATAGCTTGACTATCTGATCAAATAAAAATAAAAATAAATAAATAAATAAATTTGATCGACTTGAAAAATCAATGAAAATGACAACAAAACTACTTGGCGAAAAAGAAAAAGAAAAAACAAAGAAAAACAAAAACAACTAAATAAATAAATTATGACTTACTTACTAACTATAACACTGTTGATACTGCTGCAGCAAAATATAAAAAAACAATGCGGAAGAGACATTGCGGCGAGAAAAAGTGAATAATACTATAAACACATACTCGCACATACCAATCCTGAAAAAAAAATAAAATAAAATAAAATAAATAAATACAAGAATGCATCATTTTAAGGATAATAATTGCAAAAAGAAAAAAAAAAACAACAACAACAACAAAAACAAGTTTTTAATTGTAAACTTATTTTTAAGGCATGAAATAGTCAAAAAAAGAAAAAAAACAAAAAAAGTGAAGTTAATGATAAACAAAAAGAAAAAGAGAAAAGTGAAAAAAAATAAATTGCTGTAATCTTTAGTAATATTTAATAAAGAAGAAGAAGGAGAGAAGAAAAAAAAAAAGAAACATGAAAAAATCAAGGTTCCTATATATTAAATATAAAAGCTAAATATAATTACTTAGTTATATATTTAAAATTATTAAACTAGCTGGAAGGTATTATGAATTTTATATATATGCATGTAAGTAAGAAAATAAATATATGCATATTGTGAAAGGTATATATATTTATTTTTTTATTTATGTATATATATAAATATATATATAAAAGAAAAAAGATATATATATATCTAACGAAAAAAAAAAAAAAACAAAAAATGAAAAATGATGAATTTAACATTAAGAAGATGATGATAAAAATTTTGTGTAGCAAAAAATAGAGTTTCTTTTAAATGGGTGTGGCCCCGACTAGAGAAAAGGACGAATCTATAAAATAAACTACTGTCGGAATGAGATGGAATACTAAAGAATAGAAAAAGAGAAAAAAAAAAACAAAACGAAATGAATATCTGTGTACTTACTACAATATTAACAATTATAATTGTGGCCATTTATTTAAAAAAAAAAAATAAAATAAAATAAAATAAAATAAAAAATAATATAATATAAAATAAAATATTTATTTTTAAATATTTATTTTAAATCGATTCAAAAATGTGTCACAATTTTAATTGGTTTGTTTATTTGTTTGCTTGTTTGTTTGTTTGAATTGTTTATTTATTTGTTTGTTCGTTTTATGAATAAAATATTTGAGTAAGATATATCTAGATATATTAATTTAATAATCTAAACTATTTTATAAATATTATCTTTACTCTAATCTATTTTTTCTTTTTTTCTTTATTCAATTTATTTTTATTATATTCATTTAATTTTTCTTCGAATTGTTTAAATTAATTAAACAATTATCGTGCAATTTTAAAATAAACTTATAATAGAACCCATTGGTTAACTCTCTTTTTTAGATGTAGGGCATTTATTTTCATTTTTAATTAATTTTACTAAACTAAATGGGTGTTTTTATTTTTTCTTTTCTTTTCTTTTCTTTAAATAAAAATTATTTCAGTAAAGAGAGTACCGTTTAAATTAATAACCTCTTTTCAATTTCTTTATCGCTCTTTAAGCATACTTATAAAAAAAAAAATTATTTTCAAAAAACATAAATTTTTCATTTAACTTTTGTTTTTTACCATGTGGATTTTTAGGCGAATTTTTTAATTACTTAAAAAGTACTTCATATAAAAAGTCTTCCGTTTTTCACTATCCTTGTTATTTTTTCTTTATATAATATTCTTTTTATTTTTTATTTTAAACATTAAAATAAAAACAGAAGAAAAGATTAAATTTAAAAAGTTTTTAAATTTAAAAAATTATAACTGAAGGAAGAATAAAAATATTGAAAGAAAGGAAGAAAAAAAAAAGATGTAGTGAAAACGGAAAGCCTTTCTAATGCTTGCCAAAAAATAATAAAAGAATAAAATTTAAAAAAAAAAAAAAGTTAATAAGCGATACATTAGTAAGCGAAAAAGTGCGGGAAGCGTTAAAAGAGGTATTTAAAAGAAAAACAAAAGTAAGAAAATAAAATTGACGATGAAAAGAGGAAAATTAAAAAAAAAAAAAAGAAAACAGAAATGAAAACATAGTTCCTAATTTTTATCAACAATATTTATATATAAAAATTATATATTTATTAATTATATTTGTAAGGTAAAAGAAAAAAACGTACTTTTTAAGTGTATAAGCTGAATAGAATACTTAAAAACGGAATTCGAAGTACGAAGAAGATGGGAAAAGAGGAGAACGATAAGAAAAAGGATTAGATGGAAGGATGGAATAATTTAGAGGATGAAAAATAGCAACTTTTCTGTTCAATTAGAATAAAATTGAAAACAAAAAACAAAACACATTTTGGAAATGAAATAGACAAATTATTGTAATGCTGTTTAAAACGAAAAAAAGAAAAACTTATAATAAAAACAATAAAAAACCACAAAAAAAAATACTACGTAGAACCATAGGGTGAAACTCATGCAAGCAAGTCAAAAAATTATTGTCAGAGGAAAGCTGTTGTAAAAAAGCATAATATAGCACCAAAAACTATTCGTAGAAATTTCCACAATCGTAGTCCTAAAGTTAAATGTTTTTTTCTTTTTTTTAACATTTTAAAAACTGTTTTAAATATTATTTTAAAAAAAAATATTTATCCATTATTAAATTACATTTATTTATAATTTTGTCTTATTAATTAGTATTCCCAGAATTTTTTGAATTGTATAAATTTAAATAAGCTTTTAAAAAACGTTTAAACTTTAACGGTTATTAAAAAGCCCGTTTTTTATTAATTAAATTTAATTTTTAAATTTTGAACATTATTTTTCATCACCTGCAGGTGTGATACTGTGCCAAAAATATTATAACTTTTTATTTTTATGTATAAATATTTTATAACTAATATTTTGCAATTATTATTATTATTATTATTTTAAATATAAAAATTTGGCAAATAAAATGCTTATAATATTTTATTTTTATTTTTATTTTTTTTTTAAATTAAAAAATATATGAAAAAAGACTGATCACTTGAAGGACATAATTTTGAGATAATAAAAATAAATTAAAAACAATAAATAATAAAATCCTAATATTACTAAAAAAAATATACATATTTATGTTTTGTTTGATTTATTTTTAACTCTTTATGTTATAATGAAAAATAAAATTTAAATTTAAAACATTTTGATAGCGTTAAAAAAGTTGATATAAAACTATTTTACAAGAGATCTTTATACAAACAAATTAAAATATAATTTATAATTTTAATTAACCTCAAGAAGAAACTTATACGCGGCTTTTAAATGCAACCACTTCCGGTTTAATCCGTCGTTTGAGAAAAGAAGATTTAAAAAGGAAGAATTGAATACTGAGAAAAAAGCAAATATTAAACATTAAAAAAAAAATACATAGGGTATTTAAGGATGGAAAATTTTATATAGATATTTTATATGATATATGAATATATTAAATCACATATCACAGTATACGTAAAATTTATAAATAAAATACTAAAACAAAAAAAAATTTTTGTGAGAAAAAAAAACGAGCGTTTAAATATTAAAACAAAACCAAAAAAACTAAATTAAGAATGAAAAGGTAAAAAAAATATAAAAAATTACTGACAAGATTTAGGGCTGAAGTTAATTTAAAAATAGTACGGTGCCGACGGATTTAAATGACACAGAATCGCTTTTTAACGCTATCAAATAATTTTTATCATTTTAAAGTATAAATTTTTTATCTCATATGATTTTCTACCCCCTATTGTTTATTTTTACGCAGTCAGAATTGTTTTTTTTTTTTTTGAAATAACAAGTATTTTCAGAAATTATGATTATATATATATAAAAAAAAAAAATAAATGCTTGCATTGAGATCATTTCCAAAAACAAACAAAAAAAAACAAAAAAAAACTAATTAATAGAAAATCAATTTCACTGATTACGTTGTGGCTCAATTTCGGTTTTTTTTTGTTTTTGAAAAATATGGAATACTATTTTAAAAAAAAAAAGCAACAACAACATAATCTTAGATTTGTGTTATTTTTTTACTCTAAATACTATAATTGATAAATAAAAAAAAAGTTCCTAAATGTATTTTTAAGATGAAAATATTAAAACAAAAAAAAAACTATTACTCCCCTCCCAACCCAAAAAAAAAAAATAAAAATAAAAATAAATAAATTTACGCAAAAATGTTTTTATTTAATATTTTTTTTTTTAATTTAGGACACAAATAAAAAATTATAAATTAAAAAAAAAAGAATGAATTAACGATATAAATACACCTACAACATAAAACAGAGGAAATTAACTAATGGTAGGAGGAGCAGAGCAAATGAACCTTTTTCCTACGTATATAAATAGCCATATTCCTACACACTAAATAAGAGGACGGTAAAAAACAAAGACTTTTTACACACTTATTTTAACTGTACATAAATAGAATAAAATAAAGAACTAACAAAAATGTGGAAAAATTATAGAAATAATAAATTCGTAAACAGCGGATAGGTCTGGTCTGTCTGCTAAATCAAAACCATTAATTGAAAATAAATACAACAACAACTTACAAAGAACGCAGTCAAGAAAAATTTATTAAAAATATTATAGTCGACAGGATTGAAGAGGGAAAAAAATATTTAAAAAAAACAAAAAAACAAAAAAAACAAAAAAAACTACACACATTACTCACAAGCAATATTTTTACAGAGCCCCCCCTCTCCCCCCGCCCTTGAACAAAAATTTAAAAAAAACGATTAAAGTGTTTTTTTTTTTTAATAAAAAAAAATAATAATAATAATAAAAAAAATAACCAAATAAATAAACATTACACCTACACACAAGACACTCCAAGAAAATAAAAAGCAATTCATAAAACATAAAATAGAAATCAAAAGATATTAAAAAAAAAAAATAACAAAAAAAAATAGGACAAGATAC